>WSTV01000422.1:0-24643 GCA_019632285.1 Tulasnella sp. 332 | reverse complement strand
GTGGTGGTTGAGACAGCTGTAGTCGTTGACGTCGTGGGGGAGCTCCCACCACAGGTAAATACCGGCGGTCCTATAATTTTACTCAGATGGGCTAGGAGAGAAATACCAGGCTCGTCAGGTAGCTCACCTGGAATTGTGTAGTTCGTGACAGGAGGATAGTAGATATCGATCGTAATGCCACTGGTGGAGACGAGGTCACAAGGTAAGCATGGGAGACGCGCACCATAGACCTTGATTATACTTACGGATCCGTACCGGCATACGCGCCAGGGAAGGATACGGTCGCGGGAGAAGCACTGCCGCCACCGGTGACATTGATTTGAGCGCATTCCATCTGCGTGCATTGAAATTACAACATTAGCAGAAGGAAATGTACATTCCTGAGTTACGCTCACATAGAGTTGGGCCCCAGGGTAACTGGACGCGGCGTGAAGAGCAATGATCTCAGCGCGAACGAAGTAGTTGCCCGATGGGATGCAAGAAGGAATTGTGAAGTTCTGAAGCCCCTTGGCGGCATACAAACGGGTCACGCCCCAGTTTGTACCTGAACGGAACAGATCAATGATCCTGCTGAAACGCGGAACTCAAGGAAAGTACCTACCATCAAACCCGTCTTCCCAGATCTTGAACCTGTGATGACATATAACGTTCAGAAGATCTGATTTCCTTTACACTCTAAAAGAAGGCGCAGACCATTTGAGACCTGTGACGTCGGTCTGTAATGCGGATGGAACGCTACATGGATGGAATAAGAATCACACCTGCTCGGAGAACCATAGTTATTCCACCTACGCTGCCATATAAGCGATAACCGGCCCCAGATGCTATGAAGACACGGAACTATCAGACACCGTGCATTGGGAAAGACATCAAGCAATACAAACCCCTGGGTCGATAGGATCCGCGACGTCTGCAGAGTTATAACCGTCTGGCTGGAGAACATGATGCCACTCGGCAGTAAAAATTCCGCCAGCAGGAACGTTGATGATGGTCTGAGAGTATGGGGTAACAAGAGGGTTTGGCCCGCCATTACAGATAACCGAGGGGTCTGTGACATTTGTGATAGGACCATCGTACTAACCAGGGTGGAAGTAGGTTAGCACGAACTAGCTGTCAAGTTCACATGGGTCAGTAACGTACTGTAGGGTAGCGCACACCATTGAGATATCCTTGGTCAACGCCGTTGACATGAGCACGCTGGAAGATGGTGTGTGCCTTGGCAAAGCCTAGTGCCGTGGCAAAGAGGACGGCTGATGGGAACATGGTCGAGTCTTTGATGTGATGGTCAGAACGACTTAATCCCTGAGGCAGCCATCCTTGATTTTATACTCGTCAAAAGAGGCATAGATTGGTACAGCTGCCGCGCCCGTCTCAATGTGCCCTTAGCACGCAGATCCTCGAGCAATCATCGGTGGTGCCGCGGAAACAGTGCTAATAAAACCACCTTCCCCGCAGTGTGATGCCAAGGAATATGCGCCTGGCTTGAGCGGAGTCTGTGCGGACGTAGGTCTACCATCGTACTGTTGCCTAAAAAGCAGATCGCTGGAGTCCAAAAGTCAGCTTCAGGTATTTGATTCATTTTCGTCAATGCGACCCTTGTACATGACCCACATTAGCTTTGGAACTTCACACCAGGTTATCTACCTTATAGCTTCTCAGATTGTCAACGGTGAACTGGATGGTTGCGGCAATTCTTCCCCATCTTCCTTGAAAACCTCGGAGTTTACGGCTGGCGCGTTACACCCAAGATCCGGATCATGAGCCGGAGTCGACAGTCATTGGCTATGCCAAGAGGCTTTCACGCAGTACGGAGTATTGTTCCAGGGATAGGGGGGAAATAACGTTTTTGCGATTTAGGGCCATGAGAGAGAAGCAGTGGCCACATGGGACGTTCCCTAAATTTAGAATGGAAATATTGTCACCGTCAAGACAAAGGGGCATACGGGAGATTGAGAACATGCGAAAATTTGTACGAGAAGGAGCTTTTACTTGTGGGGCACCATTGCGCTCCAAAAGGCGATCATTTTTATGCAACTTCTCCCTGATAGAGTTCGAGGATATGTGCCCATATAAATCAATCATCGATCAATGTGATCGCTCATGCGGATGCCAGTCGTTTGGTAAGTAACTATATATATCGAGCCAATCGTCGCGATTCGCGGTAGTTAGAATTTGGAGTATGCACGATGTCGATTCGAGGAGCCCGTCAATGGTGGGCAGGCAGTTTGCAAGTCAAGATTGGACGTTCTCTTGCCACTTCGTACGTAAGGAGGACGCGCCGACAATCCTGAATAACTCAAAGGGTACAGCGCTTTCGCCTATGACGGCTCCATTGTTTCCATAGTGCTGTTGGGCCCGCTTTAGTTAATGCTGGTGTTGTGGGTAAGCAGACTTTGACATTGCTAAGGAGGTGGCAAGAGACGTAGTCCCAGGTAGTCAATTAAAATAAGCTCGAGTCCTGAAATGCTTTATGCTCAATATCTACAAGTATTACCGTGCGGGGAACGTGGGCGAGTCATTCCATGGACGTTACGACGGTTATACCATTTGATACACTAGACGCAATGCCTTGTTGGGTAGACTCCATAGTACAACAACAACCCCTACAACCCCTCCACTCCTACAGGCACTGGGAATAATACGCGGAAGAGACAGTGCACTTGTATGGTGACGCACAGACCTTATAGGGAGATAAGAGTTCTTCACCAAAGGCTCGGAAACGGGAGACATCAAGAGTGACTTACAGTGGAGCCCGTATAGCCAATTCCTCCACACTATACAAAGGATGATCAGAATCTGGCCGGGTCAAAGCAGGTAGTTTCACTCACCTGGCCATATTCGGCCACAGTGCCTGTTGCGGTGCTTGCGGCGGTTGTGGTTGTGGTTGTGCTACTTGCCTATTCAGAAACATTTTCCTTAGAAGCTGCCCTCAGACAATTATGTGATCTCGAGCAGCTTGCCTTAGTAGTTGTCGTGGTGGTGGCTTTACTCGTGGTGGTAGAGGTAGAGGTACCTTTGGTGGCTGACGTGGTGGGGGAGCTTCCACTACAGGTAAATACCGGCGGTCCTATAGGTTGACTTTGGATGAGTGCCAAGAGAATACCTGCCTTGTCGAATGATTCACCTGGAATTGTGTAGCTTGTGACGGGAGGATAGTAGATATCGATCGTAATGCCACTGGTGGAGGCGGGGTCACAAGGTAAGCATGGGAGACGCGCACCATAGGCCTTGATTACACTTACGGATCCGTTCCAGCATACGCGCCAGGGAAGGATACGGTCGCGGGAGAAGCACTGCCGCCACCGGTGACGTTGATTTGAGCGCATTCCATCTGCGTGCATCGAAATTACAACATGAGCAGAGGGACATGTACATCCCTGGGTTGCACTTACATAGAGTTGGGCCCCAGGGTAACTGGACGCAGCGTGAAGGGCGATGATCTCAGCGCGGACAAAGTAATTCCCCGGTGGGATACATGAAGGAATAGTGAAGTTCTGAAGCCCCTTTGCAGCATACAAACGGGTCACACCCCAGTTTGTACCTGAACGGAACAGATCAATGGTCCTGCTGAAACGCGGAACTCAAGGAAAGTACCTACCATCAAACCCGTCTTCCCAGATCTTGAACCTGTGATAATATATAACGTTCAGAAGATCTGATTTTCTTTATTCTCTAGAAGAAGGCGCCGACCATTTAAGACCTGTGACGTCTGTCTGTAATGCGGACGGAACGCTACATTGATGGGATAAGAATCATAGCTACTTGCGTGAACAAGGTTGCTCCACTTACGCTGCCATATAAGCCATGACTGGCCCAAGATGCTATAACAATATTGAACTGTCAGAAACCGTGAATCGGAGAGGACATCAGGTGACACAGACCCCTGGGTCAATAGGGTCAGCGACATCTGCAGAGTTGTAACCGTTGGGCTGGAGAACATGATGCCACTCGGCCGTGAAGGTCCCGCCGGCGGGAACACTGATGATTGTTTGAGAGTATGGGGTAACGAGGGGATTCGGTCCACCATTACAGATGACCGACGGGTCGGTGACATCGGTTATGGGACCGTCATACTGAACAAAAGCGGCAGCAGTTCAGCGTTGATTAGCCACGAGGGCCACATAGGTTGGTCCCATACCGTCGGGTAGCGCACGCCGTTAAGATATCCTTGGTCAACGCCGTTGATATGAACGCGCTGGAAGATGGTGTGTGCCCGAGCAAAGCCTAGGGCTGTGACAAGGAGGACGGCTGATGGGAACATGGTCAGGTCTTTGGTGCAAAGATCAAGATGATGTGGTGACTTGCAGAAATGCGCTTGGTTTTATACTCATAAAACGAAGCACAGGTTGGCATAGTTGCCAAGCACGGCTCGACGCGCCGAGGCCAATCAGCCTTGGCACGCAAATTCTCGAGCAATCATCGGCGGTGCCGCGGAAGCAATACTGATAGAAAATCTCTCCGCGCAGTATGATGTCAAGGAAGGAGCGTCCGGTGTGAGTAGGTCCGTGCACATGTCAGTGCAATATCGTACAGCTGGCGAACTAGCGGCCTACTGAGGTCCAAGATATTGCTTCGGGCGTTCGGCCCTTTCTTATCGATGCGGTTCTAAGACGTGACCTGCATTATCTACGAGACTTCACTGCATATGTGCCTTATGGCTTCCCTGATTGTCAACGGCGAAATGGGTGCACGCGGCAATTCATCGCTTCCGCCTGTCATCTCTTTGAAACCTCGGAGTTTACGACTGACGCGTTACACTCAAGATTCGGAATCGATAGTCATTGGTTGCGTGAAGAGGCTTAAAAGCCATGAGGAGTATCGTTCCAGAGATAGGCAGTATGCTGGGGAAATAGCGTTTCTGCGATTTGAGGCCGTACGAGGGAAGCCGCGGTCATATGGGATCTCTCCTGAATTTACGATGTAGATTCTGTCATCGTCAAGTGACATGGGGGTATGTTGAGGATCAAATGTAATTTGGCGAAAAGACATGCGAGAAGGGACATGTACTCGGGCAATGCGATCATTTCTGATGCAATTTCTCCCTGTTAGAGTTCCCGCGCAGTGCAGCGGATATGTGCCCGTAGGAGTCAACCATGATCCACAGCGGGATGATCACCCATCTAAGCAAGTCAATGTTGGTTTAGATGCCTTGCATGGTATGAGATGAGACACTAACAGCATATTAAAGAACTGCCATTATAGATGCCAGCATTAGTCCATGTTTCAGCCAAAGGGGAGGATATATTATACTCACGAAAAGATAGACCCAGAGGTACATAAAGTTGGAAGTAACGAGGTTCGGCGATCCAGTGAGCCATTCCGGGGAAAATGTCATCCACCTATAAGCATGACGAAAACGTCAATCGTCTTGAGACTTGGCAATGGATATCTCCAAATTGTTGCTGACCCGCCGTAGATTTCTGCAGTGCTCAGGACCACGAGCCAGTAGTGCCTGGAAGGATCACCCCTCGCGAGTTGGTAAAGAATGTAGCAGCACATGGGTCCAGCTCCCAGGACGGTGAGGATCTCCAAGGAAACCACTGTCTCGTCAGATTTTCCCCATCTGATATCGGCTTTTGCATACTCTTTCCCTTTGAAATTGGAGTTCTCAAATCAACACTGTCGACTTCGCAGTGCTTCCATGTGCTCACGAGCGGCTTACATAATTCCGCCAAAGGTCCCCGGCTGGTGAAGACGGACCGGCCAAACGTGGAGTAATATAGGAAGGAACCTTCGAGGATAAAGTGAATGAGAGCCTAGAGATGATCGTCAGAATCTGGATGCCTCGTTTATGGCGATAGAGATGAGGGACCCGGAAATCAAAGACGTACATCAAATGCCTGTAAAAAGGATGCCAGAAGAAATTAGGACATCTGGGTATGACAAGACGATATCCTCGAGTCTCTGATTCATAACTTGCCAACCATACGAAAGTGAACTTGTCAGCAGGACGTGCCGAATGTGGTAAAAATATACGGGCTGCGAAAATGGCTGTGATGAGGATGGCCACAGTAGCCCCCAACGAGAAGAACGTTGTGGTAGTGAAGATTTCTGGAGGAGCACTCATGGCGAAGGATAGAGGTCCACTGTTTTGTATGTGTGTTCGGTTTGAGAAGAGGGTCGTTGAAAAGACAGTGGCGCGTTTCCAAACAGGGTCCTATGTACATGTTTCTTGATATGATTGCATAAGCAACGACCGTTCAGCGCCCAGCAGCAACCATTCGTCCAGGCTCTTCAACCCATCCACGCCACGTCTCCGTGAATGCTGCCATCTCCGCACCCTCGACCACTCTGTGATCCGCGCTCCAGCTAACACCAACCTCCAACCGTCTTCCAACATCACGCTGAACCCATTTGGCCCTACCAATAGCTACGATGGCGACTCCACCACCGGGCACTAGCAACGGTGCAGCGAACTCGCCTTTGCCGATAGCCCCGACATTTGAGACGGTGATGGTCCCCCCCTTCCGAGGCATCTCCTTCAACGTCAATCCGTTCGGCACGGTACGGCCCAGGCTCGAAAGACGTCGGAGCTCTCCCATGATCTCGTACGCCGTCTTGTTGTTGACGGATTGAATAGTAGGAGTGTAGAGACCCGTCGGTGTTGACAATGCAATCGCCATGTCGGAGTTCGGTCGGATGATGAGGCTGGGTTTGTCGGACGGGGACGCGTCTGGGTTTGTTTGAGAGATTGATGACCGGAACAGGGGCCACTCTTGCATCGCACGCGACAACGCTTTCAAGAGAAGGGGGAGGACGGTCATGCGGGTATAATGATTATTTTTGTCAGTAGTAACGAATGACTGTCCGTCGGGTAGTATTGAGTAGGGCGATACAGCGGGCGGATACGCTGGCTCTGGCACAGGATTGAACTCTGGCGGGATATTGGCATTGAGTACCGGCAAGAGCTCGTGGAGTGCCGTAAGGTCTAGGATCGTCGAGTAACTGGAAGGTTGTAAATGTTAGACCAGGTCACGGCATAGATATATAGCATGTCCGATACGTACCCAAAGTGTGGAATTTTCAAGCTCTGCGACAGGGGCCACGATTAGACAAAAAACTGGAATAAGGAGAGAATCGCTCTCACCTGCTCCATAGCTCTCCACATCGCCCATCGAGTCCTCCCAAGCTCGACTGTGTTCTCCACCCCAGCAGCTGTAGACGCCTCATCCTGTTTCATCGATGTACTCTCTCGTTTCGGCGAGGCAGTCGGTTCCGAAGAGGATGACAACCACGCTTCAACATCGTTCTTCTCTATCCTCCCATTCTTCCCGGACCCAGGCCAAAGCTGCGAGAGCCGCGGAACACCCTTCTCCCTGGCGAAGTGGCGTACTGAAGGGGTGGCGAGAGTCTTCGTATCGGCATCATGGCCGTCAGTTTGGGCTGCGTCACGGGCCTCGGTAGGACTCGGATCTAGAGGATGCCTCCGTCGTGCGGCTTTCGGTTCTGAAGTGGAGGCGGCTAGCACGGGTGCGGAGTGAACCGAGCCCTCTGATGCCTTACTAACAGGCTTGGACACCAGATGGGAAGCAACAGTCGCTTCAGGGGCCGCCAATCGACTTTTCTCCATTACGGGATGGTCCTCCTCCTCTTCCTCGATCTCAATAGTGCAAAGACCCTCACCGACCTTTGCAATCTGACCCTCTTGGACGTGTATTTGGGAGATGACGCCGTCGAATGGACTGGTAATCTCTACCGAAGCCTTGTCGCTCTGTACCTCACAGAGTTGGTCGAAGTGCTCTACTTTGGCCGACTGCTTGACGTTCCTGAGATGGTCCCATGCAGCGAAATGTTTGTGAGTGATTCTTGCCACGGATTCGTAATACAACTGACCATTTCAAGACTTCGCATTCAGTGATACCCTCTCCAATGTCTGCCAGCTTAAAGAGTTTCTGTGTCCTCTTCTTTGCGGACAGGCGATGAGATGTGTGGAGGCCGGCTGATCGTAATGCGACTGTATTTCCCCGTCGAGAACATATCCGTCTGAGGATGGGCCGAGTCCCTACATGAGCTGAAAGCATGGTGAGGCGGATTTGGGAAATGGCAGAGTGAAGAGAAGAATGAGAAGATGAAAAAACTAGAGCGTTCAGTGTTTTGTGTGGTATAAGGTCCGAATTCAATGGCACATGATGAGCGGCATTTACGGCGTTAAGGTCGATGACCTCTCCACTGAAGGCACCTACTTTATTTAGATCTACGTCAAGGCCAGATGCACAGGCTCGCGCCCTGATAAACCTCAAGTAGAACTAATAATGCAGCGGAGCTGAGTGGCAGCAGGGAATCAACTACAACTCTGCTCTTCAATACCAACCCTCATGGTGGACCCCTTCCAGGAACAGCGTGCACTTGGTCCATCTGACTTCGCATCTTCCTCCCACAGCTTGTTAGACAACCTTGATCCTACCTCCTCAATTGAAGTCATGACAATTGAAGTCGTACCTCTTCCAATTCCTGATTCTGCCGATCGATACCAGTTGGCCAACTTTGGCCGTGAGGTCAAAGGCGTCGATCCAGGCACTTTGAACCCTGAGCAGTTTCGAGAGATGCGGGAACTGTTGTATAAAGTGAGCTGATGAATATGCTGACAAGAACTCTGCGTGGAGGAGTCTACACCAAGGCGATCTGATGACATAGAAACACCTCTCGTAGCATGATATACTGCTATTTCGGGACGTGAACCTATCCGCCGAACAGCAGTATCTCTTAACGAAGGTGAGCGGCTACGAACAATCCTATACTGTTAATACTCATTGTAGAATTGTTGAAAAACGATGTTCATCCAGGCGTTCGACCCGTCGAGTGAGACCTACTGTCATGGGAACAATAAGGTCGCCAAGCAGAAGGACAGTATCCTTCACAATGTACTAGTAACTATCCCTCGTCAACCTCAAGTGCAACTTGTTGGAAACGGGACCATCATCGATCACGAAGGGTTGGCTGAGGTCCGTATCAAGACTCTTCTTGCCGAGTTTCGAGCGCACCTCGCACTGACGAACCGTACGCACAGACTATACTGAAACACGCCCATCACCGCACCTTTCACAAGACCGCGATACCAGAGGAAGATGACCATAGCTTTACACGTTTCAACCGGTGGCACATGGACGCGGCCCTATACGGCGATCTTCTTACACCCTTCGTCACCACGCTTTACGCTGTCACCGTCCCTCAAGGGCCTCACCAAACCATCAGATACGACGATGGAACGGGCGATGAGCTAGACGCGCCCCTATCTACAACTGCGTTCATGTCAGGGAGGACTACGTTTGAGCTTTTGTCGCAAGACTTGAAGAGTGTGGCGGTGAGAGCTAGGGTTCAATATGCACCACACCCGTATGTGTGGATGGCCACCGCACGCGCGATGTCTAATGGACTAGGTCTTGAGTGTGAGGACAAGGAGATGCCATTGGACAAACTGCCACCCTGGGACGAGGCCAAAATTCAGACGCTCCCGATGGTACATACTCAGGCTGCGCTCAAGCTATACACCGAACTTACCGACTGACTCGCAATGTTGGCAGCTTTGGAAGAACCCTGTCACGGGAATCCTTCACTTCCAGGTACATCCATGCGCCGCTCAAGCCTTGATTATCGATCCACTCCCAGCCGCTGCGACCAAGTGCAAGGGCACCTTATACCCAGAAGGCGCACACGTGACGGATTTAAAAGAAGTGAGGAGAATCATATACAAGATGCAGAGGCCAGGGATCGCGCCTTCACTGGTATACCCACATGACTGGTGGGATATTTTTAGTTCTCTGTATGGTGGTTCCGAGATAATAATACCCCTTTGAACCTAGGAAAGAGAAGGATTTGGTTCTCTTCCACAACCGCGGCGTGCTTCATTCTGTAGTTGGTTCACTCGCTTCGGATCAGGTCCGATTGTTGCACCAGGCAAGTGGTTCCTACCCTGTTGCTTGGAACAACATCTCACTAACGATTAAGTCCTCTTGTCTCCAGTGCAACCTCGCGGCATCGACTCTCCCAGAAGGGCCCTCTGCAGATGACATCCTAAGCTACGCGTAGTTGCCAGGGTGACGTTCGTCCTATCTCTCGGTCCTTTGTAGATTCTCAGCAAGCAAGAAACAGAAAACGGGAAGCATCCAGGACAGCCCAAAACGCTGACTACCATTTTCAGGGTCCACCAAAGGCCCAATATTAGCCACTTCGTACTCAATCAGAATTTGCCGGACAACGTAATGCGGGTAGTTTCAGAGTCTAAGCGGCCAAAATAAGGGTATACCAGAAGACTTAAGAAGTAGGTAGGCAGGTAGATTGTTGCGTCCGTGTGATCTACGTAAGGGAGCAACTACAAGGACAGCCATGCGGTTTCAGGTGTATAGCCCCTTAGGTAGAGCGATACCTGACGTGACAGTGAAGTGATGATCTGTTTCCGTGCGCATGAAAGACAACAATATACCGCATGTACTCTCGATCTAAAGCATCCTGAGCATTGACTTGTTTCACTACTCATTCCTTCATCAGCCTATCGTTCAGAATGCAACTACACACTTTACTTTTCCTCACTCAGTATATATTTATTCGAGTTATCGCAGGACGAGCAGTGCAAAGCGACGATGTGGATCTACAGTTATGTACACGCGACTCAAGGAGGATGTGAGTATTGAATTGGGACTGGAGCACACGGGTTTGGCCCATATCAACTCAGCCGGCCGTCTTTCATAGCTGGAAACGACAATTTGAGCCGCTGCTTCTAGCACCACTAGTTGTCGAAGCAGCTCCTGAGATCGAAATAGCAGCCGAAGCTTTAACTCCAGAGGCGGAAAGATTAGGAGGGGAACTCTTAGCCAGGCTGTCCAAGAAAGAGGCCGAGAAGGTCGCCACGAGGGAAACCGTAAAACTCACGACAAAGGAAACATCCAAGGCTGCTACAAAAGACACTGCGGAGGTTAGATCTGCAGCCAAAGAAAGCGTCGCGAACGACGCAACCGATCCGAGCACCAAGGACACCATGGAGGATGCTACAAGCAAACCTGAGAGCCGTTTCGAGAGATTCACAAGCAAACTCGAGGAAAAAATCACAGACAAGACCAAAGGGGAGCATGCGATCGGGGTCACCAAATTTATAGGAGAGAACGTTGCGCAGACCGTAGGCCAGGATGTCGGGCAAGATGCTATGAAGAAAATGTCACCTGGAACCAGAGGAGAGGCAGCAGGCACTATCATCTCGCAGGGCGATTCCGAGCTCGTGGCGACGGCTGGTGTTCTTGGGAAAGGGGCAGACGGGGCGGTGGGTGGGACATCGGCGAATCACCTTCCTGCGAGCCACCTTCCGGTAGACAAGGTCACACGAGGCAGTCCAATCGCTAACCTCAGAAAGAATATGGTTGAAGATCCAGCCACAGTGGCCCCAACTCGGGATACGGATGCTGCCGTAAGGTTATCATCCTCAGCAAAAGAGAGTATTGCTAAAGTTGATGACAAAGACGAAGAAAGGACGGCGGGTACAAGGGGAAATCACCTTCCAGGCGATCATAAGGAAGCAGCCGGCACGGTTGAAGCCTCGGACGTTGCAGTGCAATCAAGGGCCAAGGGAAAGCAGGCGAAAATGCTGAAGGTGAAGGAGCCGAAGACAATGGCCATCGCGGAAGCCCCAGCAGCAGCAGCAGACTCTGGGGAGGCATAATCGCTGTGAGATTTAGCTTGAACAACTCCGATCGTGATACCATCATGGATTCTTATGCATAAAAAGTAGTAAGGAGTACATGAATCTGTACACAAACAATACGTCCTTCATGAGAGAGTGGAATATGACAAAGTCGATGCACAATACTCACATGTATATTCGGGCCGCAGCAGTATGTGCACCCTACGTAGCTACCCGAGAGATGGTCATCAACCCAGCTTATTCAACTGCTTCTTCGCTCCGGCCAATTTTCCGCCGACGGTATCCACATCGTTCGACAACCGATCAAGGATCTCTATCTGCTCCGCGATCTCCGAGCCAATGGCAACACCGATTTGTTTCTGCCTCTGCAAGATGGTCGACAATTGGCTGAGTTGAGCGTCCTGATTGTCCACTTCGGTCTGTTGGAGCTGCACCAGACCCGCGTCGTCCAACGGCCGGGTTTTATCCGTTTCAAGGGCTGCGGCACCGAAGACGCGCGTGACGGGAGCCTTACCGCCGGACCGGGCACCTCCGAGGAGGGCTTCGCGATCGGCTTGGGATGCGGGACTCTGCTGCGCCGCAGAGTTGGAGGAGAACGGTCGAGTCGATTGTCGAGAGGCGATGACCATCTTCCCCAGCTTCTCGCATTCGTCCTGAAGCCGAGCGATCATGTCCCCCCTTCGTTGCTTCTCTCCTTCGCTCATCCCTGCCGCTCCCAGATCATCCAGGCCTTTCGCTAGACCACCGATGCGAGTCAGAAGAGTGGAAAGTTTCTTCTTCGCTCCGACGTTGGATTGATGTGAGGAGGAGATGTCACCAGCGTCGGATAAGGCATTGCGTTTGTTGACATCGGATCGGATGTCCCGAATGAGGGACTGGAGTTCCGAATGTTCGTCCAACCACGAGGAAGAGGTGAACTGAGCAGGGGCACTAGAGGCTGTCGTTGCTGTTCCCGTTGATGACGACGTCGCCGTCACCGCTGGCATCATCAAGAAATCCCTGAACGCTAACGCATCCCTCCACTTCGAGTCCTTATTCCCAACAATCGCCCTCAACCAGAGCTCTAACCCTCTCGTCCGCTCCTCGACTATCGCGGCCTCGTTGAAACGACCTAGGATGCTGAAGGTGTGTTTGCCGGGGAGTGACGTGGGTGGTGGCGCACCTGTTGAGGAAGCAAGCTCGGTGTGTAGGTCATCGAACTCGGAGTACCGTCGCCACACCTGCCATGTGCGGATCGGACCTTGGACTTCGATGCGATAGACGGTATGAGGTTTGGGAGCGTCCCGTGCTTCGTGGCCACGGATGAAGATAGCTTGGATGGTGGTGGACATGAGGGTAGATATTCAACCTCGTGTTGGAAAATGGCACGTGACCTGACCCGGTTTTCTTACATATCCACTCCGCCTCGAGTATAAGAAGAGATACCACTTGAATACACAGGTGCAATAGCTAATAGCGTGCTTATTATCTTTGGACAACTGGGATTTTCCCCTAAGCGTCAGCCGATAATCAAAGGGCACACATTTCAAGAAGGTTTCACAACAGAAGACACAAGGTGCCAAGAGGAGAGCATAGAGATCGCCTGAGAAACCGGGAGAGACCTTCACCTCCTATACGGTATCGTCGTGATACACGAACCTGACCTTTCGGGGATCACTGGGCGCGGTCCGGACGAACGAATCGTTGTCCTCCCTAGAGTGCAAAGAAAGAAAGAAAGAAACTATGAATCCGCATACAAGAACGCCGTCCTGCGGCCTTGGTTTGCTTACGGTAGCTGCTTCTCCTGGAATTGAAGAGATCAATATGTTGGGATTAATTCTAGTGAGAAGTGAATCAGATCAATAGCTCACCTTGCAAGATGCGAGCATCGACTGGAGCGTTATGCATACGGCTGCGATACGGAACTGTTAGTCAACTTAGGCTAATAGTTATCGAATATGTTTGCATACCAGCAACGTTCAAGACCGGCGACCATTCATTTCCCAAAATAGATGCCTAGTGTCAACCGCAAGCAGTTGTGAGCCAAGCGTTTTCCTACAATTACAATTGAGCACCAACGCAGATCATCCCATTACTGTAAACGTGCTACGAAAGGGGAGTAACACTGGTGTCAATGATCATGGATCGTCATTTGATGAGCTCTCGACACCTACTGGATGCAATGGCGCCTCATACTGGCTGTCCACGATAAACATCACCGCTGGTGCCTCTATCGGATATCGATTCCCAAATTTGAAGACTAGAGCGAATTTCTCCCCCTTGAGTCGAGCTAAGTGTGAAGGCCTAGAGAACCGGCCAGATTCCGAATGTCCGTTTCCTCACCTCATACTTGCTTTCTCCTTCACTCCCCCATAGAGATGCCGATCAGTAAAGCGCCTATTTTTGAGCGCGATTATCGATACCTAAAACTTCTATTCCAAGCCTCCACTCCTGCGAAACGTAGTCATAGATGAGGGCTTGAGAGACCGGATGGTGTTCGGGTTGGGTAGCGTTTAGGACCAACCTTGAAGTTATCCGCCGATAGAAGTGTAATTCCAGCGGGTGGGGCCGTCTTGGTACCAGGATAGCGGCGAGGATAAATGATAAAAATATATATGAGGGATATTGTGGTGAAAGGCGTGTTTCGGGACAGGTGTGACGATTCTATTACCTTGACGCCGTTTAATTCTAGGAGCTCTTTTCCAAGCCGTTTCGTAGCAATGTTAGCCATCGGATATTCAGATGCCAGGAATCGGTTGAGCGCCTTGGGTGTCCAAGTGAGGAGAGAAGGTGATGGGGAGTGGTCGCGAACAGGAGCAGAAAGGTTGATGAGGCACGAGATGTGCGAACCGCGAGAGCGAGGCTGAGTCACCTCACAATGCAAACGCCTCGAGGTATGAGCACACTCTTGAGTCACTTGTGGGGCGGGGCAGGGCAAAATGATCGCTCGATGCTGACGCCTCATTGACTACAATTAGTCTCCAAGAATGGGATTACAACCCCATTGAGATACACATGGACTTCGTTACACCTAGCAATGAGATTCAAGCTCTTCGATGGAATATTTCTTAGCGTCGCTGAGTACGAGTCGACGTAGAAGCAGCTCGAGTGAAGAATATTTAAAACATTTGCATGTTTATTACATTCACAGCGACAGGGTACAAGCTCCTCCCAGGACATTCAGACAGCTAGCTCGAGAGCAAAGTAAAGCGTTCTAGATCTCCTTGACGAACAAAAACCGAAAGAGGACTCAACGAGAGAGAGAAAATGAAAATACAAAGCGGAAGCGACCAGGCTTTCTTTTGTGACCTTTCTACGCTTTGAGGTGGTGCTCGACCATCTCGTCGGTGACCTTCTCGTCGTTGACAGAGGGAGTCCTCTCGCCCTGGGCTACATGGGCGAGGCCCACGTCCTGCGTAGCGCGTTGATGGATCTCAGCGACTTTCTCCTCCCCGTCGAAGATGGCGGCGGTCTCTTCGAGCGAACGGTTCTTAGTCTCGATGATAAAGAGGTACATGAAGATCAATTCAAACACCAAAAATGCGCAGTACACGATCTGTATGCGTGCGTATTCCACCGTCAGCCGCTGCGTGGACTGGGGAAGCATAACGCAGAAGACTCACGTAGTACTTCCATGCGAGAGCACTGAGGGCGATAGGGTTGACGTACTGATTGAAGATGAGCGCCAACGAGATGGTGAAGTTGAAGACAGTGAAACCTTTGGCGCGGAGTTGGTACGGCAAGATCTCGACGGTATAGGAGACGATGAGGGGCGTATAAGCGATATCGTAAGAGCCGTAGAAAAGGAAGATGGATGCAAGGACACCGTTGGCGGCCGCATGACTTCCAGTCTGAGCGAATCGGGCCGAAGTGATCGTTTGCATTGTGAAGAAGCAGAGCATACCGGCGTTGGAGAGCAAGAACAACGTGCGCCGGCCGATCTTGTCGCAGAGGAGGCCAGCGGAGACGGCGACGATCAAGTTGTAGATCTATTTGTTTATTTTTACAGTGGAGGAAGTAATTTTAGGTCGCCATATCTTCTAGAGTATTGGATGGGCGAGATTCACTGACCTGGAGGATACCGTTGATCAAGTTCTGAGTCGCGACGTCGGTGATACCAATAGAGTCCAAGACCTTGGAGAGGTAGTAGGAGACGAGACCGTTACCGGACCATTGAGAGAACTAAGCAAATGAAATGTGAGTCAGGAAAGTAGGAATCTGAACAGGCGGGGACGGTAGAAGCTCACGAAAGCCATAGCGATAATAATACGCATACGCCTGCGGTTCCCGGAAGTCTTGAAGAGATCCGCCCATGAGACCTGCTCAGCAACGGCACGGTCGAGCGCAATTGCCTCCTTGATCTCATTATACTCGAACTGGATGAGAGGGTCTTGATCGTTTCCGCGTGCGTGGTAGTAGGCGAGGGTTCGGAGCGCTTCGGCGTCGCGTCCTTTGTTGATCAACCAACGCGGCGATTCCGGGCAGAACCACATCAAAGCAATCTGAAGGATGGAGGGCAATCCTTGAAGAGCGGAGGGTAGACGCCATGACCAGGAGCTTTTAATGCGGAAGGATCCATACGTGGTCCAAGCGGCGATGATCGCGCCAGAGTACCAGAGGGAATTGTAGGTGGACGTGAGGGGGCCACGTTGAGACGGATAAGCCAATTCCGTGGTGAGGAGAGGGGCGGCATTAGCAGCGAATGTGACGCCGAATCCGATGAGGAAGCGAGCGCCGATGAATTGGCCGACAGAGTGTGAGGTAGTCTGGATAATGGTGCCGAGGATCATGATTATCGCACCAGCGAGGATGGGTACGCGACGTCCGAGACTATCCGTGACGTAAGGGGCGAGAGGGGTGGCGGTGAGGGCGCCGATGTTTTGTATGGCGTTGAGGAGACCGAGCTGGGCGTGGGCGTGCGGAAGGAATTTGGTCAGGCTCTATGCACGTGTGCTGAGAAGGGCTCGATGAAGCTTTTGCTCACCATGCCACCGGATGGATTCTTGAAAGCGCTCTGCCATTGAGTAAGAGTCTGGAGGCCGTTCATCATGGAACCTACAGATCAGGATAATAGTGAGCACAGCAGCGTTGGAAATGTCTCAAATAGAACAGACCATCGTATCCATTGGTCGACGACGTTATCAGCAGCAAGAAGATCCAGAGGTTGAGCTTGATCAGTCTCGGGTTCTTGTACCATGCACCAGGGTGAATGAGATCTCTCATGCCGCTCGAAGCGCCCGCATTGGCGACGATTCCGCCAGCCATGTCAAGTTGGATTGTTAGGAGAGAAGTGGAGAAGGAAGGGGAGGGGGGGTTGCGGGGTGTAGAGAGGAGGGATGGAGAGGATGGGCAATGGAAGTACCACTGAAGAACCTGGAGGACCCACATTCCCGTTCCATTTCACTTTATACCAGAGCTGGTCATTGCTACCCTTTCAGGCCCACAAAGCCGAAACGTAACCGGTCCGTGTTTTTTCGCGACGCATGGCTTGGGAGAGGAGAGATTGGAGCCTTGGCTGCGGGGGATCGGAAATACTTGCGGGGAGATGGAGATTTGGCTGAAGCTGAACGCTGTGTCAGTATTCAGATTCAGGTACAAGACCTGAGTATGAAGGTGCAGCTCACCCCGTTTGTCTCCGCGCCTTATCGGCTCCGGCTTGGACCTGCTCACAAGACTCGGGTTTGGCCGGAAATGGAACGGGTATATTGATAACGCGTATTTTTCAACGAGTGGCTGCGGACCGCCCGGGCCACTCGTCTAGACGATGGACTGATGAGCTCTTTCGTGAGCACAAGAGTTGTTGAGAGGCCACGGGCTCCAAGACCGGACATGAACAATCTCGGAAAGACGAGCGAAGCATGGACTTCTGCACTGAGAATTACAAGACGCCACCTTCTGAAGGACCGAGTTCTTTGTCCGCTCTTTCGGAGATGCTTCTCACCCAGGAATCGGACCGACGGCGGGTTACCCTGATTGAGGAGTCGACTGGTCAGGGTGACCATTGAAGGGTCGGATATTCAGCCAGGGTTGAAGGTCCATTCGAGACATGAGCAGACAACGATGCACTTTGCAGAGTTGCCACCGGAAAATTCAAAATATATTTTAGTTATCAACTTGAGGCAAATCTTGTCACTGCAGTACCTGTCGGTACTATTATCAACCAAATTACAATTACATTCACGACAGTTGAATCGATTCCGAGGCCGTCATTGCCTTGACAGGTTGTGGCATATATCAAAAAGGTGAGAAGGAAGGCAACAGCGAAAATGTATCGTAAGAGAAGTGTTGAGAGGGTGAGACTGAGCCCTTGGCATTCGACCGAGTGTGATATCACTTGACTGGCCATGCATCATCCAAATGGGGCATCCGTCGACTGGTCGATGGCTCCATCCGGAGAAATTGCTGGTCGGAGAGATACAAGTCTCCGATCACAGGTTCCCGTGAATAGGGACCTAGATCTCAGGGGAGTCTTCAGATATCATAGCTTCTATACTCTGTGCACACTACCCTAAGGGGAATCTTTGACGGATAATAGTCCGTTGATGCGTTGCTTCCCAGGTGCTGTCGAAGCACGCCAATCCTTGCTCTGCGATAGCAACCCAAACACGCTACCAACATATTATTTCTCAATGATCTTGGTTATCTGATGACCTGCTCGGACGTCGGAATGAAACCACAGCGTCGCATCTGAAATCTGTCCAGGTAACAGTTATCGCTCGCTATTCTTAGAGGCAGAAGGGAGCACAGCTGACGTCGCTTCTCAAGGTCGATGGTATAACCTTGACAGCAGGGAACGAAGTTGTACCGTTACAAAACTCCCTCCTTTACAGGGATTTGAAACTAGAAGTCATCAAGTCAAACTCACTGCAACACAAAACGAATGCCACCAAGAGTAAAAAATCAACATCTCATTAAAAAAGATTATACGATTGAGCGGGGGGGAACGAAATACATCGACAAACCATCGAAGGAAAATGTGCTTCCAATGGGAGAATCATACGACGCCGAGGACAATCGTCGCCCTCAAACTACACCATTCTGGCTTCATCCGCGTCGCAGCACCAGCCTCGCCACCATCCGCACCCACACCTTCTTCACCCCTAAAGTTCACCCACTCCTCCGCCTTGGAGCTCTTCCAACCCCAACTCTGCGTCACGTTGAACGCATCGGGTGCCGAGCAGAACTTGGTTGCGCTCACACCTGTCGCGCTCGGACAGTTTATCGAAAAGTACGCACGGATACTTTGACGCGGATCCCTCCAGGGGCTCTGCGGTGCAGACGACGTCGACGTCAATGGCAGCAATACTGGAGTGGTTGGAGATGATGATGAGGTCGTTGCGACAGTTGGAGTAAGTGATAGCGTAGATGCCGTGGCGACTGGCGTCCCGGGCGTGCTGTTCGTTCCAGTCAGGTTGAGATTGAGATGATTCGTCGCCGTGGTCCATGCTCGTGGAGGGGATCCTACGGGGGTGGTCGTCATCGACCGCTGGATGGGTTGGAATGCCGAGGTGGACGCTGAATGTGCTGGAATAGCCCACGGTCTCCTGCTCGGCGTCGACGGCAGCGGCCCAGTGGACACATCCGCCGAGCCCGTGGAGTAGCTGTGGGTGAATGCCGAACCTCTTGCAGCAGGTTGTGGCGGTCGGTTTGGGATCGAGTGTGCTGGGATCGAGTCGACGAAGGACTGCCTTTGAAGGTAGACCCCGAGTTGGTACGACGATGCGCCGCCTACGACTTTCTTCCGAACGACTTGGACGTAGACATTCCAAAGCGATCCCATGCACCACACCGTGTTGCTGTACAAGCGATTGGAAGGTTTTAGGGCGTCAACGTCCCAGAATTCGACGGAGAATCTGCCCATATGCGGGGAACAAGTGCTCAGAATTAGCGCCTTACGATCAAAAGTGATGACCGAGACCAAACTCACCGACAAGGCTCAGTCTCAGTCCACTTGGAGTCCTTTCCATCGTGGAATTGCCCAGGTCCAGCAGCCTCCAAATCCTTCGCGCCCTTCCTTCCATTCAAAGCCAATCCAAAGAAGTTCTCCTCATCCACATGAGGTTGCTCTTTCTCCTTCTTCTTGCGAGTGATCGTCATAGCATGTCCCGTTGCCTCTTCCACCAAGGTACCAACAGCCGTGGCCGAGGTATCACCTCCCAAGGACCTTGACCCATCCCCTAAGATGGGTGAGAACGTCTTCCGCGTGGCGTGTGTATCGAATGAAGATGATGCGGTGGCGGATTCGATGACTTCTTCGATGCTGAGGAACCGAGATGTCGGTGTGATTTGGGCGGAGGGTGGAGGGGAGACTGATCGAGAGGGGCCGGGAGGAGAGCCTGGGACAGAAGGTCTGGAGAGGATGTGGGAGCGAAGGATCGACTGATTCCAGTGCGCGTTCTGAAGGACGGACAGGGGAGCGAATGGACGATGCGTTGTCGGGGAGATATCGTTCTGGATCTTCAGCAAGTCATCCAATGACTAGCACGATATGGATCACATTTTGAGATGCGGTCCCCGCGAAAAAGGGAGGAGGCTGGAGACATACCATATTCGAATAGTAAAATCCAATCCTGAACAACAAATCCCATTCGGCCTCCTCTTCCGCTTCCTCTGCCTCTAAATCTGCTACCTCCTCCTCACCACTCGCCTTGCTCGTCAAGATCTCTCCCCTCCGCATCTCAACAACTCTCCTCGCTAGGTCATACCGTTCCTTCTCCCCTCCCTTCAAAAATAAGTCATCGCTCGAAATCACTCCTCGCACCCAACGCGCGTTCATCCCACCATTCCGCGACCAGATCGCCGGCGGTTGTATAGGTCCGGCCGACTGAATCTTTGAGGAAGAGGAAGACAGAGCGAGTGATGAGAGTCGGACAGCTGCGGCACCTGTTGGATCCGTCGAGACCGTCGCTCGCCGTTTCGTGCCGTCACGTATCATGGTATTATTGTTCACCGCCGCATTGAGGAATCGGGTTGAGGCCGCGTTCCGAAGGCCGTGAGGTTGAATGTACGGTGAGTGCGGGACGCTGGTGGCGCCACTCGTCGCAAAAGTAGTCATCGATTTCTTCGGGGCGACGACGGCGGTTTCTTGGTTGAGAGCATGGCGAGGGATGACAGTACCGCTCGCAAGGAACTCCTCCTCATAGGGCAGCATATCTGTTGACCATCTCGCGAGCCAGCAAGCACACGCTTCGCCGATCTTGTTCCCCACGAGCCCATAGTTGAAGTGCGGTTTGAAAGTAGTTCGATAATGCACGGGTGATGCTTTCTTGTTCCCATCAACGTCCGTCACTTCCACATCTGGCACTGTGGTCGAAGCGCCGTGCATATCGGGATCGACGCTTGACCCTTCACATCCGTGCTTCTTAACCGGTGTGTCAGGGATGGAACCTTCTGAACTGCAATCCTCCTCGTGCGTGGCAGACAAGGCGGGGCTCGGCAAGTAACCCGAGTGAGATTGGGCCTCCTCTTCCTCAGCGGTAAGATCGATGTCTGATCCAACGCCCTGTAGATCCACGACGCAACTGAGGTCGCCAGGCTCGTCGCTTTCCCCGATCCCATTCCCGAGAGCGAAATCGAGGTAACGAACGACTGTCGTAGGGCCGACAGTGTTGAGAATATGAGAGAGGGCCTGAGACATTACGGAGGGGATTGAGAGGTACATGGATGTCGCGATGAGTGAGAGAAGGAATCGTGGGGTCGCCGGATGGTGGTGAGGCGGTGGTGGGATGTATGCTTGCATCGGAGCCAGGAAGCTTGAGGTCAGCGGTTGTGACATTGATGGTATCAATGTCGGGGATACAGATAGGGATGGCCCTCCACCGTATAATCGAGAAATGCATATTCTGTGCCACAAGGGGAAAGACCCCGGTTAGCTCCGAATAACGTGCGCCGAATGCGGGCTTTTTTGGTCAGAAAACGTACTCGAACGCTTAGGAAGGAGCGCGGATTTAGCGAGGCGAAAAACGGGAAATAGGAGATCATGGACGGGACACACCTGCTCTGGTGATGTTTGGATCGTCAAAATGAACGTCGATGACGTCCCTTTGCGCAGCATCCTTGTTGCAGTATGATCGAGCGGACTCCTGAAACCCCCGAGTGAAGAGCGACTTGAAGAACCCCTGAAACAGCACAGGCAGTTCAATGGTCAGTCCTAAAGTCAAGATCATGATGAAAGGTGGCACCCACAGATTGGATGAGCACCAGTCGATGCAGGTCGTACGAGACGGCCCACCCCTGGGCGAGGATGCGCAACGTGACATCCGTGGTCGCCCGGTGAAGGAATGCGCTGTAGATGTGATTCTGAATGTCGTGTGGTGAGTGGCCTGACATTGTCCAAGAACAGGGGGCGTAACGAAGTCGTGCGTAAACAGGAGAGCGAGGATTATAAGAGTATAAGTAATGAATTCTCCGGAGGCTGTTGTGATGTTTCCTTCCCCCTCTTCTTTTTAACAATGAGTTTGAGGGACCCCTCCGGTTATCTGGAAACCCACTCCGGCACGTATCTTCGAAGTAGCAATGAGCGACCCAATGATGGTGGTGGTGATTTCAAGCGAAGCGGTCGGGAATCGAATTTGGACTGATTGCACCCCTGAAATCGGGGTTGACCTCACTTCATCCCAGCTCACTGATAAACGCCATAGGTTTTGATTTTTCTCGGAGCTCCAACATACTCTCCAGCGTCAACACGCAGCATATCGGACCTCCCCGCCAACCTTGGCGCCCTTGATCGAAGCTGGGCCACGTGCTCTCCCTGCCGGGATGGGGCTCTCAAGTCATGCGTCACCACCAGCCGAGTTCCACAGATGCGAGTGATGACGATTACATCTGAATCACGATCAGTGACAAGTGGTCGAAAATGGTTTGCATTTAGCTCGCCTCAATACGGGGAGCATCTCCAGGTACATCAACTAGCAGTCATTTCAAGTAAAGCTCTGTTGGGAAAAAAAATTAAGATGCCAAGAACCTTTCTTCCTACCGCTGACCAAGCTCTTACGGGCTTCACATCCTAGTTCTGCCATGATGCGAAAAATGCCAGTAAAAATAAAAATAAAAATCTCGCGTCTCGAAGGGCACTCGACGAAAGCGTGTAGCGGTTTGACGCAGCTATTGGATTGAGCCGTCCAACGGAGCATCAAACGTAGTCGCCCAGTTCGCAGTAAACTCGGGAAGGCCCGTGTTCTGCTCCCACCTGATTGGCTGGTTGACGGTCGACCCTTGTCCTGAGCAGGCATTCAAACCATTCGCAACATGTGTATCTAGACTGCTGCTCCTCCAGAACAACCCCCTCTCCTCTCCTCTCCTCCCTACCCCGACGCTCTTATTCTAACTACTCGACTCACTCACCCCCGGAGGACCTGTCCCATGTCAATCCAGCACTGATGAGAAGCCGCTCCGTACCTCGTCGGCGGAGCGAAGATCAGCCTCAATGTCCTATCCAAGGTGTCCAGTTTGTTCAGCCCACCATGCGTACAGGCAGCCATCGGTGTGGCATCCGGGATCGTCGCTGTCGTAGAGGTCAGTCCACTATCGTTTCTGGTACGCAAAATGAGTCAAACCCTAGGCGCTTATTGCATCCACTGCGGAGTTAAAGCCGAGCCATCTTGGGTCTTGAAAGGATTGGCAAGACGGCTGTTCTATTGGCCGTTATGGAGCACGTGGAAGCAGTTCAGAAGTATGGCGACTCTCGCTGCTTCGTCAGATGCGAACAGGCAACGTCTACTGCGCTCCTGGTGGAGCTCATCGCCCGCAATCTACGACTCGAAAAACTCGTCAAGCGACCGAGTGAAGGACGTCACGACTCTGCTCCGCGTCACCGATCACCTGATCCTACTTCTCCTCGACAATTTCGAGACTCCGTGGGGCGTCCAAGGGGAACAGTCACACGTGGAGATACTATGCGTCATATCCTCTCGCCCTCATGCGTCGGTCTTGATCACCATGAGGGCGCACGTACCGCCATCGAGCAACGTCCCGTGGTCGGAACCATGGGCTCGCAGCACTTTGCTTCCTTCCAATCCAAGTTGCAAGAGACCTCTATATTAGAATCCAGCCTAACGCCAGGGGAGACAAATCCCTTGACGCGCTGCTAGTCGAGCTGTCTTACATGCCTTTGGCAGTCACGCTCACGGCGGACCTCGGAAGATCCGTTTTTGACACCCAGGACGCTCTTTAAATGCGTGTACGGATAAGGCCGTAGGGACAGGCTTTCTGCATGGGACAGACAAGAGCAAAAGCATCACCATATTCATTCAACTGTCCGTTGAGTGTAACCTCATGCGTTCTGTCCCTGAAACCCTCACGCTTCTTTCTGTCTTTGCGATGCTACCCACCGGTGCTAGCATGGAACCGCTCCAGGAACTGGGTCCCAGCATCCCCAACTTGATACTAGTCCAGAAGAGATTACGCGAGGCAACGCTCTCATACACACCCGACGGTACACAGACGCTTTAGTTCCTCTCCCCAATCCGCTTGTCCGTCTTGAAGCACCATCCAGCGTCAACGGAAAGTAGGCAAGCTGTCTACGATGCTTGCACACAATACATCGCGAAATACAACTTGGATCCCGGTGATGGCACATATCCTAGTAACCCAGGTGCCCTGACGACGGGGGAGTTGAATCTTGAGGCAGTCCCGCTGGGCTCGATTCAGGATGGTTGTATACCAGCCATGGATGCGGCCCTCGCGCTCTCGTGGTATCAACTTTGGACTCAACCCCGTTTGGATATAATTTCGTGTATGGTGGAGGAGTGCAGGTGGGAAGAGGGCGCGTTGACTATCTGGCTCCTAGGCTCTACTGTTACGGTCGACTCTCGATCTCGATGCTACACTACGACGAAGCTCAGGAAGTCCTCGAAGAGGGACGTCAATTGTTCTCAACCATCTTACCAGACAGTTGATAGATCTAGGGAGGCTGACCGCCTGGTGCGTCTTGCGAATCTCCATATATGCGCCAAGGTATAAAAAAAAACGACAAGGCGCGATTGACGCTCCAAGCCGCCTCTGAACTGTTTCAGAAGCTGGGTAATCGGTTTGGCA
>WSTV01000421.1:15038-26799 GCA_019632285.1 Tulasnella sp. 332 | reverse complement strand
CATTACCTTTGATATCCCACCACTTGATCCCTTGTCTTCTCTCAGCAGATATGCACTGTATTAGCCGCATCGTGTCGACACTCGCAGCTCATCAGGATACACCGTATTACTTGCCACTGCTTTTTGGCCATCGCTCTACTCCTCCCACAACTTCCTCACCCTGTGTAATCCCCAAAGCAGTAGACATCAAACAACATCATTCACTGGAAACGAGCGGCTATTTATATTTCCAACGACTTTCAACCCTACTGGATACTTTCACCTGCAGACCACGTCAAACGCATCAACATCGTAACCTCAAGTTTTCTTACTTCCAGCAGCACGACGGCGACAGAACCCGTCCCCAGTTATGATGAAGGATCTATCTCTGCCGCTTCATCCATTTGATCTAGACTGAAAACAACTAGTATGCCAGTGTCGGGGTGCTGTTATTGCGGTCCCATATATCACAGCTAACCAATGCGGACAAGGAAAATAGCCCGGAGAGAACACCGGTTTCCGAGGGGAATTCCACAAGGGCGGCGGCAAGCAGCTGAGGGAAATATACACCACCGGAAGCGAGACGACGATCGACATAATGAGGTTTCAAGGTGTGAGACCGATATCTTTTATTGTGATCACGTTCTGAGGGCCAACAACCGTGTGTGGATCAAGTTTTGCCTAGATTTATCTACTCATACTTCAATGCAACACATTCTAGTCGTTGTACATCCAAAAATTGCGAGAGAGTTTAGATTATGGACGCTTTCCAATACTTACAACTTGCGTGGTCCAAAATCCAAAATCAGTAAAAACGTCCTGGCAGTGGGTTTAACCTCTCCCAGGGTGGCGACCTTGAATGCTAGTCGGCTGCCGGCCTTTCCGAAGGGTTATCGAAGTCTCTGATCAGGAACCGGTCCAAGCCAAGGTGAGGCGACCTCAGGAGACGCGGGAGACTTCCCTGACATCTGTGCGCTATGCTGTGATTACTGAGCCTGCTTTGGACCACTGCTTCTTCAACCTGCCGCCGTATATCATGTGATCAATCTGAAGGTAGGGCATAATAACTTATGCTCCAACATAAGACTCTGATATCCTCCACACGAACAAGACTTTAATCGTCACGTCTACAGCTCACATACGTACGACCGCTATGTTCCTACTACAGCGATCACCTCTTTCCTTTATGACTCTCATATTGTTTCTTGGCAATCAACCCGCTACTGCCTTATTCTTGAAGATCCCAGAGGCAGTTTGTCAGACCAAAGTGCTTAGATATCCTGATATCCTAACACATTCGTTGTTGTAGACAACTATGACAAACGACCATGACAGCACAAAATCCACTCCCAACAGAGACCCGAGGGCGGCTTCGGAAACTATGGAACACAATATACATTCATCGCTGAACTCAATGAAACGTACAACGCCGAGTGTCATCGTCAAGTGTGATACGACCGCAACCGCTCCGCCCGCCGATATTGGAGCAACCCAGCCCACAGATGCCGTATCTTCCTCTTCTTCTGGCTCCTCATCTGGTTTCAGTACCGGGAACGGCACGATTGTCGGCATATTAATGGTCACTTTGATCTTCCTCATCACCATTTGCGAAGGTTGGCAAGGAGCTTGGCAGCTATGGAGAGAGCATAAAGAGAAGATGCGAACTTTGGTGAATGGAAATATACTGATATCCTTCGCGTACCATAAGGAATGATCGTGGTCAATTTGGGGGTGGGAGATATGGTGATAGGAGCAATGCCCAGATACTGTAAGTAATAGGCATTTATATGATTTAGTATACCGGCCGTTAAGGATATGGGACCAATGTGAATGTATGCCATCCAAAAAGTATCGAATGTACCATAAGGAGATTGTGTGCGGTTGAGAGGGATCAATTGCAGATGCAGGGCCAATTGAGGAGGTACTTCTTGGTGCGTCCGAGTCGGAGATACTTTTTTAACGGCATATAGCTACTAAAGTCAAGGACAGATGATGTTGGCGCAGGCGAAAGTAGAAATGGATTGCTCAACCCACGCTTACAAATTCGGGGACAGCCTAGATTAAAAACACATTCTCAGCCACGACCTTCACGTCCCTTCTCTGCGCACTTCAGCGATTGCTCTCGAAGACCTAGCCCAAAGGGACCGGGGGAAGCTGAGGGAATTCTTTTTCTTTTCTTTTCTTCTTTGTGTGAGAACAGGTGGGAGGGTGAGGGAATTCTGCTATAGGTATTTTCCACAACTGACGGTAAAGGACAAATGCGACGCCCTCCACGCATGTTGGGCCACCTTCAAGCAAGGACGCACCCGCATCACTTTATAAACATTTTGTATCTTAGGAAGCAGTAACCATCTCCACCCTCTGTCATCCCCTCCTAGATTATCAAGTAGACCTCTTACTGTCATCCGTCCAGACTACGACCAGGCTGCGACATCATGGGCTTCCCATCCCATCCCCAGCCAGTCCCTGGCCTAACGAAATCGCACGCTGACATCAGAGGTTATCACCACCTTGACCGGCATCCATTGAAGTATCTGTCAGAGGGGCAACTCGAAACTCCACGAATCACATACACTTGCCACCTGGACTCGGATCATTTTGCACCTAGCATCGTCGAGATCCCAAGGCTGCTTCAACCAGGTCGTATCAGAGTGACAGGCATGTACTCGCTTTGTCTTGTAGGCAGCGAATACTGAATGTTCTTTTGTAGCCCCCTTAATTAGGGGTATGACACTCTCCTTCGGCCAAGTATGCATGCTGATCATAACTTTCATTCTCTTGATCTACGGCCAACCTGTCGACGCCAAGGCCGTTGCAAAGTCCACGCCCCTTACAGTCAAGTTAATGGTGGCCGAAGCCAGTTTCCCGGTGTTACTGGTGAGCTCAATTCCAAAGGGGCGAACATCCTCAAGCTCACCACCAGATAGATGAATCAAGCGGCGAACTGCGGAATGGTCACACCGTACAAAAACGTACTAACGCCACTTTGTACAACTAGCGGAGCGATCGCCACGCCCGAACCGACGAGCTCAACCGAGATGAAATATGTGGAAACCGACGCCTTGAGCGATGTATGCAAAAAGGCGACCACACCATGTTCGATGACTGCGGAAATTCTGGGAGATGCGCCAATCATGCTTCTGTTGCACAGTACGAGCACCCCATTCGGCCCCTTCTCCGATTCCACGTCTGGTCCCGGACCGAGCACTATAGGGGTGATTGCAGTCGCGACTGCCATCACCGCTGTAGCCTTGTCCATCATCGCGGTTTGGCAAAAGCAGCTAACGAATCGTGTGACGAGCACATAAGAAACCGAGAGAGAAGCTCAATGTTGGCTTGGGAAGTGTTAAAGAAGGAGCGGTGTAATGATGACTCCCAGTAGTTCCAATTTTCCTTCGCTCCCAGCCAGCAAACATGATCCTCCGCTCCTTGTTCCGATCCCGACATACTGAGTATCAGTAGACAACAAAAATCAACTGCTCAAGCAGTGCTGTGATACTATGTATTTTATACTTATCATAGCCTTGTTGCGAGTATTATGGGAATTTTGCTTTGAATGCGTATCCGAGGGGGGGGGGGGCGGACAACCTTGACGAGGCCCGACAGGATGATCACGTGAGCCGCGTTCTGGCTGATCAGTCAAGGACAGCATAAGCCATAATAGGAGGTCAGCAGGATATGTCACGTTTTGCCCCTTGCAGAACCGCTCCTCATGTTTGCAGCTTACTTCTATCGTGCCATCGAAAGTATGGGTAAAGAACTCCTTGCTTGTTGGTGGAGATTGACGGGCAAGAAAAGCCCGCAAGATCAACGTGCCCGCGGCCAGGCGGGGTATGGAAGCAGGTCAAAAGATTCTCAAAGAATTTGAGGGATCGGACGTTATCGGGCCCGAAATCTAGACCTCCAATGCCTACTTCATAGTGTGTTGCTCGTCAGCCAGTGTGAGGCCCCGAGGCTATTTACACGCCTTTCCAAGCCAGTTTTCTTGACATTAGCGGACCATCCTGCTGTTGCTGGCGATTTTGGTTGGGCGCGCTGACGAGTGAGCTGGGATGATAGGAAGGATGGATGATGCCATCGCCACCCACTCATAGCACGTGCAACGCAATAGGCTTAGATATGTAACAGCTGATTATCCAAGCCAGCGAGCATATCACCATCTTCGGCCATAGGACAGAGAAAATACCGCATCCCGTCCGATCTGCGCAGTCAAGCTCTGTACCGCTTAGTTAGTACCATAGTGGGGGACCATATGGGAACCCTGAGTGCTGAAGTTTCGCCACCTCGGCATTTCTCAGCAGTTCGCCCTGCACTAGCTCCATCCCTCAGTTTCTGTTGATCAACGTGCCTTAAAAACCAGTCTGGAGCTCATCTTGCTACTTATCTGTCTTATTCGACTCGTCTTATAGGCCGTCGCCCCTTGCGCGAAGATTCTTTACCCTACAAGACCAGGTACATTACGAGAACTGTGTGACAAGAAGTGGGAGAGTATTACAGATATGGACTCAATCTATCAGCGTCAGATCGCTGCGCCGTGCAAAGAGTGGATTAAAAGGGTCAGCAGCGTGGTCCATCTAGTTGGGTGCATTGCAACTTACCGCTTGCGCTCTCTTGCATACGTGTCCTTATACGTATCCCATATCCTGAAGCAAAGAAATCAGAACAGGGACAGAGAGTCGCTATAACGTTCCATCATTTCTTACCGCATCAGCTCCTCGATGTAGAGGTTCTGAATTTTCTCGACAAGCTCTTTCGACGGCTTGTCTTCTTTAGGCACATGTATTGGGCGTCCAACTATTGTCATTGAAGACTTATTAATGGTTGTATGGGACCCGAATGCATTTTCGAAGAGCGTCGACTCACTGACGGACACGATCGGATGTCGGAAGGGCAGGATGCCCACGTTGTCTGAGCATTCAAGGCGCGAATGTTAGTATTTTCCGCATGAAAGGCTAGCGGCTCAATTAGATCTTACATGTGAGTAATCCCCGTCCATGGAACAAGGGTAAGGTAAAGCCGAACAAATTTTGAAACTTCTTCTGCAGTTTGTATACAGTCGTCCCCTTTTCGTTCGACAACTGGTCATAGATCTGAAGGGATAATCAAAATAAAGGAAAGGGGCGGATTTGTCTGAATAAAGGTTCCGCAGGGCCTGTTGCATACTCACGTCATTTTCGCCAAAGCTGAACACGGGTACAAGCGATGCCCTACACCACGACAAGAAACGGTGGCTGTTAGTTTTCACCGATCAAACATAAAGAGCCGCTGTCTGAATCGTACCCTTGTTGTATTGCGATTTTGATGAATCCAAGACGCTTTTTCAGTGTCAAATCTAGTCAACGTTCATGAGAAAAAGGGCTCTTTTGACGGAAACGTCAGTGATTAATCCTACCGGCAGTTCCCGGCCTCGCGCTTAAGCTCTCTGCCGCACCGCCGATGACGATCGTTATCGCTGACCCAGGACCGCTTGAGAGAATCCGTTGGCACGCTCGTTTGCTCACCGAGCACACACCGAGATACATCAGGACATCCCGATATATTGGAATGTGAAAGTTCGACGACAGCGTGAGTAGATGAGGGATGATGCCAGGGTAATGCTTTGAGAAACCCGTAGCTAAAAGATCGAAGTGAGGATCCGATTAACTATATGGACCGTTCGGCTTCGACATAAGTACTCACCTTCGGTCGCAAATGTAGCAAAAGCGCCCCTGCGGACGAGGAAGGGAAGGTTTTAGTAAGGACAACAAAATGACGCGCAGTTGAGTCAACTGACATCCCAATTATACCTTAAGTTGAAGCAAAGATGAGCTCGTGGCCCGTCGACTCCGAAGCATACGCGCCACACACTCACCATGAGGATGATAACCGAACACATAAGGTCGGTCCGCCGGCAGATCGACTTCCTAACAATCATAGAGTGTGGAGTAGCAACATGAGCACGGCCCTAGGCGGAAACTGCCGTATCGTTAAGCTGACCTTTATAAGACTGGAAAGGCCGAGAATCAGCATTCAGATCCCATCGATAGAAGGCAAAGGTTGACCCTCCCACAGTGACACTCACGAAGCAGGGTAGTAGCCAGCGAACCAAGTCCAGAACCTCATGCTTCTGATCCACGGATTTGGCCGTCCTGAACGCAGAAGCAAAGCGAGTAAGACCATAGGGTAAAGGTCAGTATCAGAGGGTGCCTCTCACCGCCTGTATTGGGCGCGTCGTCCCATAGAAAAACCCAGGATAGATATATGACGATGATTGGCCACAACGGTGGATATGAACTATGGAGGCCAAAGTTGGCAGAGCATGACCACATTCTTTCGATCAGCGCAAGTAGCAGTGTGGAACATATAAGGGCGTGGGGTTAAAGTCGTGAACGCTCACCAGAGAAATAAGAACAGGCCAAGGCATAACGGCATCAAGGATGACCATATCGCCACCGCTGCTGTCTGCAATCGTCGATGTCTCGGGACATGAAGTATATCAACAGGGCTGAAGAACACGTATCCAATTCAGTGCATAGCATGTATCTCGCGCAAGCTGGTACTCACTCGATCTTACTGAGAGGTGTCATCGGTCCAGATGCCAATGACGACCACCGGGAGCTCCTGGTTTTGGTATGCATTGAGCTGGACGACATTTCTTCCTCTCTCACACGCGGCAAGCTCAGCAAGCTTGTGATTAAGGCAAAAGACCGGGTACAGTACCGGGAAGGAAGAGCGATTCGCGGTCGTGAGCGAGTGAATGGAAAGCGCTTTAGAATCCTCGCCTAACTTTCACATGGCGGCTACCCGCATAAGCACCCAATTGAGGTCCACCCCGCAATTCCGGGTCCGGGCCAAGGTTCTAGAATCAGAGACGAAATGAAAACGTTCACAAGATACGCATGTTGGTCGTCAATCAGGTTGCATTTTATGAAGTCGCTTTCTACAGGAAACAGTGATTAGACCACATCGGCGAGCAAGGAAGAGACAGAGGGTAGACAGAGAGCAGGAATCGTGTCGAGAAAGGGAATATCTGGCATTTTAATGACGCGTCTAGCTGTAGAGGTCATCATCCTCCGCATCCTGACCGAACCCTGCGTTCGCTCCTCCAGATTGTGCGGGGGCAGCAGTGGTGCCGGGCGCTCCAGACTCGGGGAACTTGAACGTCGAGCCGAAGGATCGCGACTGCTGCAGGTTCTGCGCGAACATCTCGTACCGCCGGATGTCCTGGTCTGACACGGATCGGCGCGCAAACTTCATCGCTTCCTCAAAGTGTGCACTGAGAACCGAGACTGGATCAGCAAAATGATACATTCCCTTGAACGATGATAAGCTCACCGAGTGATCTCAGGCACAGGATCTTCCTCCTCGGCCACATCCTCCATTTCTTCCTCTCCCTTCTCCTTCCTCGCCCTCGCCATCCTGATATCATTGTCGATACTCTCCCTGATCGCCAACTTCGCCGCCCTCTGGCAGATCTCTGTCAAATCGGCACCAGAGAATCCATGCGTCGATTTCGCGAGATATCCAATATCCACATCGGGGCTGACGGGACTCTTCCTCAACGTCGCCTTCATGATCTCGTTTCGCGACACCTCGTCGGGTAAAGGGATATAGATCAACTGGTCCAGACGTCCAGGACGGAGGAGCGCGGAATCGATCTGATCGGGTCTGTTGGTGGCGCCGATGATGAACACATTCTTCTTCGCGTTCATACCGTCCATCTCCGTGAGGATCTGATTCAGTACGCGATCCCCCGCACCGCCGGCGTCGCCTCCACCTCCACCACGCGCTTTAGCGATCGAATCCAACTCGTCGAAGAACATGACGCAGGGTGCGGCGGCACGAGCCTTGTCGAAGACGTCACGGACGTTGGCTTCAGATTCACCGAACCACATCGTCAAAAGCTCGGGACCCTATATATTGCGTTTCGAGTCAGTTCTTTGTGGCATTTTGTCCACCAACAAACAGTATACGGAGCGCATACCTTGATACTAATGAAATTCGCCTGACACTCGTTCGCGATAGCCTTCGCCAACAACGTCTTACCCGTTCCAGGAGGGCCATAGAACAAGACACCCTTCGAGGGGCTCATACCATACTTGACGAACTTCTCCGGATGCTCGACGGGGTACTGCACTGTCTCTTGTAACTCCTGCTTGACCTTCTCCAACCCACCGATATCGTCCCACTTGACGGTGGGAACTTCAACGACGGTCTCACGGAGGGCCGACGGGTTCGAAGTTCCGAGCGCGAATCGGAAGTTGTCCATGGTAACGCCTAACGCGTCAAGCACCTCGGCATCGATCGTATCCGCCTCAAGGTCGATCAGATCCATCTTCTCTCGGATCTGTTGCATGGCGGCTTCGGAACAGAGTGCTGCGACGTCGGATCCGACGTAACCGTGGGTGTCGGCTGCGATCTGGAGTAAGAAAATTCATGGGCGTCAGAAGATGGTTCTCTTCCTAAACTGTATGACCTTACTTGTTCTAGATCGACGTCGTCTCCCAACTTCATGTTCTTAGTGTGGATGCGCAGGATCTCGAGACGGCCAGTTGGGTCGGGGATCCCAATGTCGACTTCACGATCAAAGCGACCGAATCGTCGAAGCGCTGGGTCGATCGAGTTGGGCCTGTTGGTCGCCGCCATGACGACGACGTTGGATCGTGCCTTCAAACCGTCCATGAGTGTCAAAAGCTGAGACACTACACGGCGTTCTACTTCTCCGTTCGTCTACAAGATTTTGATCGTCAGTCAGTGGGCTTTGGTTTGATTCACCTCAGCGAAACTGAGAATCTTGTACCTTTTCACGCTTGGGAGCGATCGAGTCGATCTCATCAATGAAGATGATCGCGGGCGAGTTCTTCTCCGCCTCTTCGAACGCCTTCCTCAGATTACTCTCGGACTCTCCCGCCATCTTACTCATGATCTCGGGACCATTGATCAAGAAGAAGAACGCGCCCGTCTCGTTGGCCACTGCACGCGCCATAAGGGTCTTACCCGTACCCGGTGGACCAAACATGAGCACACCTCGGGGCGGCTTGATACCGATTGATTTGAACAATTGTGGATGACGCAACGGCAATTCGACCATCTCTCGGATCTGAGCCATCTGCTTCCTGCAACCACCAATATCGTCGTATCCCACATCATTCAAGTTGGATTCTTCGTCTTCACGTTTGACGGGTTCGCCTTCGGTGTGGATGACGGTGTCTTGCGCGACGATACAGAACTCCTGTGGATCGGTCTCGATGACTTTGAATTCGACGGTGCGCATACCGCCTCGGACGAGGAAGGTATCGCCTTTCCGGACAGGGCGGTAGGCTTCGAGGAAGTAAGGCTTGAGGTAGACGTCGAAGAGGTTGCCGCTGAGACCTTCGACGGAGTCGTCGAATGGTAGGACGTGGATACGCTTTCCGTATTTGATGTCATGACAGGGTTGGACGTGGCACATGTCGCCAAGTTTTACTCTGAGATTGTTGCGGGCGACTGTAGTCATGTGGATCGCGCATGTCAGCTGGCGAATAGAGCACCCAGCCCAGTAATCGCGTCATTTACCCTTATTCATTTGAATCTTGCCCTCAGGGACGTCATCACCAGCAAGACAGATGAGGACTATGGGAGAACAAGCAGAACATGAATATCAATGGGGCAGTTGCGCGTCAAAGGGGTGGGAATTCACCAGTATCTCTCCTCTTCTTTCCTCTAAGCGAGTGAAATATGGGACCCATGGATCAGCATGAGACATGACGGACACAGCGCTGGTTGGAGACTTACTTGACAATGATGGTATCACCACGGAATAGCTGGAGAACTTCCATCGTCGCTGGGTTGAGGGTTGCGACTGTACACATCGCCGTCATTGGATGAGATTAGAATTACGCCCGTCGCAGATCAGAGGTAGCTTGCGCCAGTGAACGTACCAGAGTTATCATCTCCCGTAGATTCATCAACGATCAACCGGTTAGCGCTGAGAGAAAGGGCAAGAGATCAGGACTACAGGTGGCCCTCGACGCTTGACGTTGAAAGGTGCGCGCTTCCTAACTTACGTCTTCTTGGTTCTGAGGATGGCAGTGGCGGTATCATCCTGTGGTTGGGATGGTGCTCCTGATGGATCCATGATATGCCGTGATAGAGGTTCGTTAAGAGTGTTGCAAGGGAGATGAGACGAGTATGGGGATGGTTGTCCTTCCTGGGCTTTTAAGAGCACAGGACGCGCGTACTCGTCCACCACAAAGGAAACATCTGAGAACTTTCTACCGCCTTCCTTCGATTCGCTCGACTGGCTACAAATTACGTGTATTAGTATGACCACTACCAAGTCCATCGCTACCGTCCAGAGAGTATTCGGGCATCCAGGCAGGTGGTCAGCCATCGCTCAATTCAACTCATATGAGAGCATACAGCGGTACAGATTTAAGCCACGCGGTGATCATCCAGAGGTGTGTTCAAGTTCTTTTCGACCGTTGACGTGAGTCCAAGAAGGCGCGTAGCTCAAGTGACCAAGTTCTTATTCATAGGTAAGCATCTAAATGAGGAATTTTGGGACTCCCAAACGCTAAGCTGCTGCAAATAAGGACGTTCAAATGTCGGCAAGTCGTAAGTCTTTATTGAAAGCCGGAGATTGCACCATCTGTTCTCGTCAAGCTAACTCAATTTGCCCACAGATCCCTCATAAATGCTCTGCTCGAGCGGACGAATAATACCCTTTGTCGAAAGAGTCGAACAGCCGTTAGTATCCTCCCTTGTCCCTCGCTGTTCCACGTCATGCCGACCTGATTCTCTAACAGGGCGCTACCAAAACGCTCAATTTCTACGCCCCCGCCACAGCCTCGGCAGACAACAAGCACTTCCACCTCGTCGATGCTCCAGGTTACGGGAACCGCGGACGACCAGAATGGGGTCATCTCATCACCGAATACATGACAAACCGACCAACGTAAGTCGTCAAGTCCCATACAAAAATTCAAACTCATTCATGAGCTCAACCAATCCTCTTTTAAAAGCCTCCGACGCGTCTTCGTGCTCATCGCCACCCCCCATGGCCTCGCCGATTCGGACCGTACGATGCTCAAGGACCTCGACGCGCTGACCATGAGCTCATACGCGGATCGTGAACGCGTCCATCCGTTCTCGTATCAGGTCGTCTTAACTAAAGCGGACCTAGCGACCCCGACGACAACCGTGGCGGACTATGCATCTCAGATCGCTCAGATCGCTCCGACATGCATGCCAAATCCAATATTGACATCCGCGTCCCTGAATGCCCCGATTACAGAGGTTGGGTGTAGCGGCAAGTATGGCATGGATGTGTTACGACGCTGTATCGCAGAAGCCGGGGGCTTTTTATGACAGCAGGTCGTATACGGTGATATGCGTGGCGCAATGATGTAATAATTTATGTCCATGATGTCTTTACTTTGGCTTCAAAAGGAGCAAGCGTGAACTTGCAACCCCTTGCATCACCGAAAAAGTCGAGAAATAGAAGTCATCCATACGCTCTACAATAGCCAAATGAACAATCGCAATCCTATATGAGAACAAAAAAAAACCCGCTGTCATCTCCAAGCTCCAAAAACCATACTTGAGACTCGATTCAAAACACCCTCCGGCACCGGCGGCTGACTCTGCCCATTTTGTCCCTCCAGCCTCTTCGCCTCAGCACCCACACCCCACTCATCCGCCTGCGTCTCCTGCTGCTGTACAGGGCTCGAAGTTGCGATTGTGGCGCTCCGGAATGCGCTCGCCGACGGTCGAACTCTGACAGACCTCGACGTCCCAACGCCCGACAGGCCGGGGTTTGTGT
>WSTV01000421.1:0-11955 GCA_019632285.1 Tulasnella sp. 332 | reverse complement strand
TGTAGTCCACATAGGAGAAGCCAACACCAACCGGTTGATCCAGGAAGAGGACTGATGCGTTGGAATTCCAGCTGAAAGTGTGGATTATCAAGCTCCAACAAGGTCACCGGTGCGGCTGCTACTTATGGGTGAGGATTCCAAATTGTCTTGTTTACCATCGTCGGATCAATCGTGCATAGACCTGTGCGAGAATCACCATGCGGCCCATTTCAGCTAATGAAAGCGATTCTATTCCGATTGCGAACCAAGACCTCACCAAGTTCCATGAACAAGCCGATGCTTGACGATCCACCAGGGCCACCATTGATCCACATAAGTAAAGGATGACTTGCAGGATCGTTTCGGCTCTCAAAGAAATACTATATTCAAGGTGGTCTGTGACTCTCGCTCTCACCGTGATTGAGATAGCCTCCGAGGCCACTCACAAAGAAGAGGTGTTTTGCTTGGAAGTCGATGTAGCCAGAGTATGATCTTATGATCATGTTGGTTGAGTGTCGAGCTCGCAATCTGGACTTCAAATGACTCACTTCGCAGTTGGTTCGCACCAATGGTCGACCTGTTTGATACGAACGGAGTGCTCAGGGAACGCAGGGTGTAACAAAGTTGTGAACGTGTCCGAGTTGAGTGCACTAAGGCCATTTGTAGGTGAGCTCCACTTTGCAGCATTTTCAGGAAGATTGAAACGAGTGGATCCAACAACAGGATTGGTTTCACCAAGCGACCGCTGAGCCACATAAGGAGCATGGGACTCAAGGGCCAGCGCTGCTGCGGTGAAACTGCGGAGTGCGAAGAGTCTGGTGGCAGAGATCATGGCCGAGAGATCGAGGATAGACATTCCATATGTTCTGATTCACATATATAGGGCGAGAAGTAATTGAAGTCCACAATCGTGAGGGTTAAGCCTGAGTTCGTTGGCGCGCAATGCCGCTGTTGTCACACGTTGAGTTGAAATAAAGTTAGTCATAGCCACTAGACCGAGGATCCACTCAGAGTGGCCTACACGCGAATATTTATACGGTTACGGAAGGCTGAATCCTGGAAATTGCGATCGGGACAAATCCTTGCACCGGTGTTTGGAAAAGCCTCCTATATCCAAGATGTGTGTGACCGGACACCTTCGCCGCCCACTCTCAGAGTGGTTCAAAGAACATCCTCTTGTATGAGACAAGTAGCAGGGAGTCATCGATACATGTTTTGAAATCATACTGGACGTGACTCACCACGCGATCCCCTGTTGGCTCCTCATCAGCCCGCAGCCAAATCCTTATGCCTTCCACCCTGGCCGCAAGGCCGAACACCACTATAATAAATCTCTCAGTAACCCCGCCCTATAAAATAATGAAAGAGCTGACTCGCAACCTGCCCGAGCACCTACTACCCACGATGCCGATAGTTCGCCGGTTTCGAGATTCAACGACCATACCTCAGATGATAATTCCTTTTGAGCTTCCCGCCTACAAGGGGCCCGTTCAGAGCCTTGATAAAAATTAGAAGTTAGAATAGGCAAGTTATTCTCAGAGCGGCCCGAAGATACTAACCCTTGGTGCAATACGACAAAATCCATGGGATAGTTTGGTGGTTATATGATCTTGAGGTATAATGACCAATTCCAAGGTACATGTCCTTTTGCACGTGACCCTGCAAGAACAGAGGAAGTCAGAGGCTTATGTTCAAACCCAGAGAATTGCCGAGGCTCGACTTGCTGTAATCTTCAAGAGTGTGCTTCTTCCGTCAGGCGAGGAGATCAGAAGCTCCACTATCAGTGCATCCAAGGCGACCACAGGGCACCGCCATGTGGTCTGATCCGGCTTTTCGGGGCCACAGTAGCCCACCAGTCGTCCGTCGAGGGTGGCGATTACGATTCGTCCCTTCCTGCCAGTGGTGCTACATAATGTAGAGTTGATTACGGGGCTTAAAAACAGAGCTTGCATACACATTACTCACTAGTTTGAACTTTGTGTTGATCCTAGCTCGGTACGTGGTGATACTGGGGTTGCAGTATCTATGGGGCTTGGCGGACGATCAAACCTCTCGACCAAGGCACGCCGGAGTTGGTTGAAGTCCAACTGCGTGTCGCCGTCGAGGAGGGTGTACCACCGAAGCGCCGAGCCTGCCAGGCAGGACTGAATATAATCGGCTTTCCAATCGTTGTCACGTTGCCGCCCTTGAACCAGGGCGACTCTCATAACTTCCCTCAAGAAGACGGTCACGTCTTCGCTGCTGTCGCCGGTGAAGGAAAGAACCTCCATTGACCGATTTGAGCTGTCGCTCATGACAAAATCGCCTGCGTCGTTCATGACGCAGACTGCTGAAGGCTTGGGTGAGTAGAATGTGGATGGCGTGCCTTGCAAGTATTACTTCCGGGCGGTGTTAGCGGAGATATAAGAGCTCATTCCAGATCATTTCTAATATTTCTTTTTATCATTCAAACTTTCAGTCCAAGAATACCGCATTTTCGCCCGGAAAAGTTAAAAAAAAAACTCCACATGCTGCGCCACGACATCGTCATCCACGGTACTCCTGCTCCTTCAACGTGCCGCCCAGCAACGAAGCCTTCATGACACACTCAGCCGACGGACTTCGGTGACCTGATCCAGGAGAGGACATAGCGCTCACACCCATTCTCTCGTCGAGTGCGGTGGTAGTATGCTATCCTGCCTTGTAGGGACAAGGAACGTCCTCATTACCGTCGCGAGATCGCCCAGAGAGCTGCATTGTCCACCGCCAGCATTTCTTGGGTCAGCGAAGTCCTAACCCTGCCATCGAGCCACGCACGTTATCGGCATCCTCGAATTAACAAGACATAACACATAAAGAGAAACTCACAGCATATTCAGGAGAGGTGGGAGGCACCATGATCCTACTTGCATTTTGGGGCGTAACACCGGATGGGCTTCCCTTCAACTTCACCGGCTTGAACCCTTCCTCGTGCACCAACTCGGAAAACGTTTTTGTGGTGTTCGCAGCGGTTGTGAGGGTCTATGCTAAAGAAGGTCGAATCCAGTGTTGCTGTATACTGGATACGTGTACTGCGGCACTACAAGGAGGATCTCCGCGATGCTTCGAAATATTTCCTTCCACATAGGCGCTTCGCGAATTCTATGATTAAGTTTCAGAGTGAGTTATGTTGTTTAAAGGCACTGAGAAATGACGAGAACTGACGCATGTGTTAACGTGGCCATGAGGCCAGATCTTCCAGTGGGAAATCTCTGCCAATACCCGACATATGACTTGCGGGCTGGCGCAGCGTGGTTGGTGCGGCGACTGGGGCACCAATGAAGCTCAGTCTGCCGCAGGAAGTTCCTCTTTCAAAGAGTGCCCATTGTTTGTGAAGCCTTTCAAGAACAAGTGCAGTGGGTCGTCCCTACAACACAAGGGTCACGATCAGCTTTCTGTCATTCGAATAATAATAATAATAACAATACCATCTTCGTCCAAGTCACCCCCCGGTTCAAAACCATCAGCTCCAGAGCAGCGAAAAGTTTTGGCATCGACGCGATGCGGTAGATGCTGACTACGTTGGATACTCTTGCAACCCAAGCGTCTCATTGCTGCGTAGGATCCTGTAACCTTGTTGAAAGAAGAGCGCGTCGGGGGGACAATGACGCCGACTACTAGACTATCGAGGTCTTCTCTATGCATCGCGGACTTGAGGTAGCGGTCCAAGCGATTCGATGCCGATGAGAAGGCGTGAGAGCTGGAATCTGGCTGCGGCAGAGCCGCTCCGGCTGGTAAGGGGGGATAACAGACCGGTTGATGCAGAAAATAGTGAAGACCTCTGAGTTCATTTGAGCTTTGGGGAGCGAGTTGGACCATTAAGGTGTCCGTTCCACCATAGGGCGGCGGCGGTGAATGCTGTCACTCGGATGAAAGCGCCAAGAGTGGGGTAGGGTTTCGTTGTATGATACAGCTATAATCAAGGAGGATGCGGAGGTAGGATAGATGGATGAGGAGACTGTAATGAGACTGAGCCGAGTTTCGCCTCCATGCCTGTACCTTAGATTAGATCGAGGGACATAATGTTCACAAGTGTGATTACTAAGCGAGAAGCCGTTCAGTCGAGTCGGAGTTTTGTCGCATCAACTACTTTCAAAGACGTGCCCCGCTCAACTTTTGGCAAACTCGACAGAGGTTGGTAATCTTATCCTCAGAGCTCTACAAAGAATACGCCTCTTTTGACTATCCGGCCATCATCCGTCGACAACACCTCTCTGACTCAAGTGGCTCCAGCAAGTGTATTGTTATTTGAGTCGGAATGACAGCAATACAAATAATCATGACGAAAATCGATGGTCGGATCACATCTACCTGTCAACTAATCCCAGCCCAACCCGAAATGTGACAAAGAAACACCGACCCCGCTGTTTGTTTCGTCTGGTTGGACCTCACTTTGCCAATGACGCAACAACCCCTCCTCGGCAGATCTTTGGACCGCCTCAGCAGCTCTTCGCCGAGCAGCAAGCGCTTTCATCTTTTCTCTGTGTTCTCTCCATGGAAGCCAGATCCCTTGGCCGCCTTGACAAGCTGTGATGACGTAAACCGTGATGGCCGTTAACACCGCCATAATGGCAAGAACACTCGCCGTGTTGATTCCGGATGAGGGACTCGAAGATGCGGTGGACGGGGAATTCACCTGTGGGGTTGTTGTATCTGATGCAGATGCTGACGTTGGTGTAATGCCCTTGCTGAGAGACTCTAGCATTACAACGTCATCCCGTATGCTCTGGAGAAAAGAGTGAGGGGCTCTTCCTTCCTTCTGTTTCGGGGCTGTCGTTGATGTTGTTCGATCTTCGTTGGCAGCAGAGTTGTCCGCGCTCGCCATCGACATCTGCAATCGAGCAGTCTGTTAGCTCTGGGGTGCATAGCAATTTCCCTTAGACTGGGCTTAGGCTGCTGCTGATGATTCGCTTACTATGGTCATGGTCAGTCCTCTGGCCTGCGAGTTTGTTGTTGGGATCGCGAGAGCTGTGGAGACAGTGACGGCCTTTATGTCGAGAGGTAGAAGGACAATGAGGGCAAGTAGCAGCTGTTTCAATGAGAGCATTTTCATTCTGCGAGAGCCAAATGAGCTATGAACGCAAGCTGTAGCTGACAATACAGCGTGCCTGCGAGTAAGAGTTGGGCTGATGGGGTCTGCTGGAACTGACGCAGATTGATGGGAATGTCTTCCTTTGCACAAACTATATAGCCTCCTTCTCCCCCTCTTCTCCTAGCCAGCGGCGACTGGAGGAGATCCTCAGCGAGCTCCACCCCGGGGTCCCGCCGTCCAGCTTCAGAGAGGTATCAAGTCTGCTGCGCGGAGCTCTCTTACCCCCCCTTGATATCCCAGCAAGCTAGGTAACTAACACTGTCTATACCAAGACACTGGGACGCTCTAGCTTCCCTCCCCTCGATATTGGGCTTTGGCACTTGTTGGACCCTCGTTTATTCTCCGTGAGAAGGCTAGAAGCGGGAACAAGATGTGTTTAATGCAGAAAGGGAAAACACACACTCGTGTTGTACTGGCGAGAAGCGGTGGATAAGTTAAGCTTATTCTATAATTTTGCGCGCACTACATCCTAAGGCGTTATATTGACCAATGAAAACGAAGAGCACCTCGCCAATCATCGCAGACCCAGCTCGTCAGCGCCACACGGTGTCCACATCCAAGCTTTCCAACGGCTACTTCCAAGGGCGGCCGACACACCTAGAACGCATCGGCGAATGCTGTATGTGTTTGAGCTTATTGGAGATGCGCTGTTTCCGCTTCATTCCGATCATCAACCTGGATGCGCCTTCCACGCTCGTTGCACGCCTCACTGGACGGAGACTGGATACGCTTCGTCGCTTCAGTCTGGGTTCCAACACGTTGCTGAAGAGGCCTACAGGAGCGGTAGACGAAGAAGTTGCTATATAAAATGGTGGCGCTCAGTCTTCCGTAGAAGTTGTCACTGTCCACACAACGAAGACGCTTTAGATGAGGGCGAGCGCTGCCAAGCCGCTCGCGCGCCGGTGGCGCGGGGGGCATCCAATGATAAAAGGAAGGACCAAAGCTGCTGGTCATAAGTAGTGTTGTTGCCAGGTTGTGCCGGAATAGTGAAGAGACATTATTACCAGACGATTCAAAGTAACCCACGGCTAAGCTCTGAGTAATTCATTGCACCACATTTGTTTAAAGTTCGACCCTGACCGCATCAAGTGGTTACTGACGTCCTGCATTAAGCCACGGTTGGTGGGCACAAGAGGACGGATCTGTTGAAGACCTGGAACGTCACCCAGTTAGGTAGTTATGACCGAAAGATAGCAAGAAAGGACAGAGGCTCCAAACTCATTGTACATAGCATGATCATCGGGCCGCTCATGTAAGGTGTAGGATTTACACATACCTAGCATTCTACGGTTGAGCAAAGAGCACGTCGGTGTTCGAAAATAGATCACCCGGGCTGAGAAGGCATACCATTTACCGCAGACCGCCCTGTGACCCTCTTTCCAGTCCTGCTTCTGGTGGTTCTCATCGCAATACCAGACCCGCTTGCACCCCGAACACCCCCTCAATCGATTCTCGTCCATAACGTACTCCCACCGTTCACAATACGCGCACTGTTTCGACATCTCCTTCAACGATATCTTCGTCTCTACCAAGGGGAAGCTGACGAATCCCTGCTTGACTTCTGGGGTGCCAACGACCTTCCCTAGGATACCCTGTTCAGTCATCTGTTGGAGGAAAGTCTCGTTCTCGCTGTAGGTCTTCATGTAGAAAGTGTAGTCTCCGCTCGCGTTGGGAGTTTGGAGTTGGTGAGAGGTGAGAATGGTGGAGAGGCGGCTCCACATTGGTGTTTCGTATTTGTCCTCGGGCTCGGCAGCGGTGATGAGTAAGAACTGTGCTTGATTTCTATCTAGAGGCCCTAGTTGGACCCCCAAGGTACAGATCCTTGGTTCGGGGATCTTTGGGTGCTTCACGGTAAAGGAGCGGAGCTCGTGGGGGGAAGCATCGCTAGAATTCGTGGTTGCCATACTACGTGAAGAGTTTCGAGTCCAGTGAGACCCGTCTCTGTGCTTACTGCTCGATAGAGTGACCTACGAGGTCTGAAAGGTTCTTCTTGGACCGAGTGATGGCGGAAGCAACTGTGTCTACTTCAACAGGGTTGGGCGGCGCAAATGGCGGCAAGCTAAGCAATCTTCATCGACCGCTCATAAGCTCCCAACAGCATGAGTACATCCGATGCGCAAAGCAGTACCGCCATCAACAAGCGCTTGATAATATCTGGAGTAGCACCTTCCGCTTCTACTGCAGATCTGACAGCACGGTTCGCCTCCTTCGGAACCGTTCTCGATGCTGAAGGCATTGGCCTGCTGGATGGGAATGGTATGTAAGCTCTCTAACTGAGCACCAAGAGAGATTGAACCAAGCTCTATATATTTGCTATCCATTTCAGGGGATTCGCGGAAGTTTGCTTATCTCACATTGGAGACAACCCAACAGAAACTGACGAAATGTGAGACGCAATGACTGATTCATGACCCGAGCCTGTAGGAGCTAAATTACTCTCGGTATCTGATATCTGAAAGGTATCAATGCACTCAATGGCGCGAAGTGGAAAGGTTCAAAGTTGCGTGTCGGAGAAGCAAAGCCTCGGTGGAATGAGACGTAAGTCGATTTGACATTGGCCTTGACGGCAGAGAGATATAACGTGTTTCCATGAATTCACACCCACAGCTCCCATAAGGAACTCCAGAACTTGAAACGTCCTCTTGATGATCAATCGAATACAGGCGCGGGACCCGCACAACAGAAGAAGAAGAAGAAGAAGACGACACACCAACATAAGGCGGCGAGTATAATCATCGGAAAGCGGAGCGGGGATATGACCGTGACCTCACTCAAGAACGTCGAGGATCGAAAGGTTCGTCGGGGTTCAACATTTCCCTTCCTTAAATCTACTTCCTATGACCAAAATCTTCTTCGATAGAACTGGAACCGAACCCCGTTAGATCACCTCATTCGGCCCCTTCTCATGCGTCCTGATCATCCCCTACCACCTATCTCAACACCCGAAGCGGTGGCACTCCCGTCAGCTACCAAGCCGAAAGGAGGTCGCAAGGGCAGGAAGGATAAAACATCAACCACTGTTCCTACTCGCGCACGAAGGACAATCATTGATCCGACCAGATACGGCGCTGTTCATCTCACAGCGGCATCTGGAATGCTCGGAGCAGAGGTTGTCGGCTACCATATCACCCCAAAACACAATTCGACTTCCAACCAGTCAAGTACGTTGGAGAGTTCGAGCCTAAACTCCAGTTCTGATGACAGTGATGACAATGAGAATGAGGAGGAGGTACCCCGTGCCCTTGCACTGAAAGCCCCCCTTAGAACTGATGCCGAATCCCCGGATTCAAGCAAGCAGTCCAAAGCAACAGCCGCCGCCATGGCCGAGCTGTCCTCCTACCCAATGGCAGGAACCCCTGCGCTATCGGAAACAGACCCACCGGTTCCTTCGGAAGACGAGGTCGTCGGGTATAACTCGACGGAGCGCAGGCGTGATCTCGACATCATGGGTTCTCTGTTGGACGGCAATGACACTTTGGCTTGGGAACCAGACTCTGACCTCGAAGAACTGGCCAGAGCCCAGAAGGACACGGGGAAGTCCGAGTCCGATTCCGATTCTGATCCCGATCCCGACTCAGAGACGGAGAGCTCACCGAATGACGATGACGATGCACGTCCACATCAAGCACCAGCTGAAGGAAAGCACTTTGAGAATGAACCCGCCGTGCAGATGACCTCGCTCAAAGCGATGTTTGCTCCCAAGCCTGATGAAGGTGCGTTCATCGATCACGAAGTGAAGAACCTGCAAAGTCCATTGATGTGAACCTCATGTCCTTCTCTTAGCTGGGTTCTCCATTTTTGCTAACCTCACCGATGCCGATGTCGATCTTGACCTAGAGGACCTAGACCTCAACGAACAGGAACCCATTGCCCAGACGAAATCAACACCCGTGGTTCGAAGTCTTCCGCCAGCTGTGGAGACCTCGACCCTCCTCGACCCCAATGCACCCTTCTTTTTCCCTCTCCCACGTGACGAAAATGGTCTCGTGAACCTTCCAGGAGACAACCGACGTGGCCCAAGACCGAGAGATCTTGTCGATGTGCTCAAAGTCGAAGGTTGGAACGCGACGATTGGGGCTAGCGGAGGCTTCTGGAGGACAGAGACGGAGTGAGTGGGAATCTCTCCCTTATGATTGAAACCTTGGAGCGTGCTTGACATAGAATGACCGGTTTTCAGTGAAGAGATACGAAAGCAGTGGGAAGAAAGTCGGGAACACCTCAGCCAATTGACTCGGAGGAGGCACAGGGACGCCGTGAGGAGGAAGCGGCGGCACGTTGGGCCAGGTCGTGGTGAGAACGAGTGATGTTAGACAGTTGTCCGCATATAGGTGGATTAGACAGCGTTTCGGATGCACATAGCCCACAGGAGACATCTATATAGAGCGAATGGAGATAATGAATTACATTGCGGGGAATTGTTTCACGAGGGTCCAGTAGGAGTTCAAGTCTTGTGCGTGCATGAAAGCAGGGGAAATAAAACTTCAGCACTCAGGGTTCCCATATGGTCCCCCACTATGGTACTAACTAAGCGGTACAGAGCTTGACTGCGCAGATCGGACGGGATGCGGTATTTTCTCTGTCCTGTGGCCGAAGATAGCAGTACAGTTCCCGCAAAAAATATGATCCCCAAGCTTTGTGAAATATAACTACGAGGTTGTAGCTCATTTGTGCTCATCGGAGGAGCAGACGATCACTGAGCGTAATGAACGCGGTGCAAATAGCGCGGAACAGAAGTAAAATCCGCAATTCATGTTAAATTGCAGTGATCTAGATTTTCACCGAGCAGTGAATTTCACTAAATCTAAGTGTGAACCAACCTCGAGCTGCTTTGTGTATTCCGTGTAGCAAAAATCACTCTAAATCTATGCAATTGTTACTGAACAAGAATTTTGTAAACCAAAAAAAACTTCCCGCAACAACCAATATAATGCTGCTTACTCCAGCTCTCTTCAATTAATGTTAATCCCCACAGTGTTGGCAATCTCTTATGTGGCGGCCTTCCATGACGAGCGGGTGTTTGTTTGAATGGCATCACAACATCGACTTGGTTTCCATTGATGTGCAAAATAGACGGCATGTTCACGCTTGCCACTCCCCACAACCATATAGATGACGACCTCCGTACATCCCACATCACATACTTTACATCATCTTGCATCGCGATCGGCTCGATACAGCAAATAAGTCTCGACTTTCACACCGATGAAAAACCCCACGGCTGGGTTGTGCCGGAACAAATTACTCGGTTGCCATTAAGGTGGTCCCAGCCCCTCACCGCAACTACATGCGCCGGATCTAGGGTCTGAACTGCACTGGATACAGAGGTAGAGCAACAACGGCACGGCGTACCGCTCGCCGCGATCGTCTGAGAGCTCGTTGGACGATGCGCTAGTGCGTTCTATGGGTCTCTTGGCTATAGATGATTTTATATCGAGCGCTTACGGCGTTACACACTGGATACGGCTCCGAGACGATTCAATCTGATGTACTCTCTCCACCGCTGCTAACATGAAGTCCTGTAACCCGAGGTGAAGAGCAACCCGACAATGATCTTGCGTCGCGCGTGAGCTAAGGGACGAGACATAGAATGCCGCAAGGAACGTGATAACAGTAAACATCCGAGCATCCCAGTGAGCCGCTCGCAATAGTCTATATTTCAGACTCAGATACAGCCGCAACGGGATGGCTACATGAAGTGGGTTCCTCTTGTTATCTTCTCGATCGGAACTCCCGCGCTGAACAAGTCCCTTCTCCACAGGATGATTGCCCTACCGCTACGAGTTGGTAGTGGGTCTCGCTAGCCCTCGGCCGGGGCGGTGATTCATCGACGATGACAAGCGGGAAACATGGTGGATTGTTGCCGAGTGCGGGAGGTTGGTACCACTAAGTATATAACTGTGTTATCTGGTGATTTGTACTGTGCATTGAAGTGATAAACCTCGCGCAAGCTATTGAATGCACCAATTAAGGCTTGCTGGACTTTCGGTGCTCATATGAGAAACCACTGTAAGTTATGGTGACTCGGAGCAGTGAATTGGGACTTAAACTCAGAGACTTTCACTCGATCCGTTCCACTACGATGTACGGTGACTTCCACAGCTGAGATTGCGAATATCACTCTACCACGAAGGGAATTTCACTATCAGTCATGGCGACAAATCATGTGACTTTCACTCTTTCATTTCACCAAGTGGATCCAACTATTGAGGGTCCTGCATTGTTACTTCATCCCATCAGTGAGAGTTTGAGTAGCTTCTGGATGAATTAGAGTATAAGATATCTCGAGCTGAATGTCATCTTCACTTCACAGCTCTACGTTACGCAGAATAAAATCTAGGCAGGAGACTGTCTTTTGGCGTGGGCCTGGCGTAGTCGCCGGCACGGGTACCTGTTGGAACCAGAGAAGGTCAAGCCTTTATGCCTCTTGGAGAGCCTTACAACGCGCCATACTACAAGCTACGACATGCTTGGTCCTCGTGGTCCCATCATAAATTCGTTTGAGAAAGCAGCTTGCAGCCCTCATATGCGGACACAACAACGGGTGCCATTTTGCAGGTTATGGATATTGGCATAGGGGCCAGCGCACTCCAAGAACAATCCCCTTGCACCCAACGTATCGCCTTCGGTCATGCGGTTGTTTCGACAGGATCGCGATGATCACTTGGAAGGGAGCAACACTTTTCAGAAGTTCACCACGCATCTTCCTGTCAACCCTCAACAGTCTCAATTTCCGGGTTCAATCACGTTGTTAAAAACAGGGTCGTAGTGCCTGACAAAGGCGACGTTGTTCATTGCACGTCTTGCTCTCACTTTGCAAGAAGAAGACAGGGCAAGGCACCAATCAACCGTGGATCCAGTGCCTTCGG
>WSTV01000420.1:12491-26837 GCA_019632285.1 Tulasnella sp. 332 | reverse complement strand
TACCTGATTAGAGACATGCATATGGTTTGTCGTTCTTGTTGCACTAGTGAATTCACCGCATTATTCATGCTCGTGCAGTCAAGGCAGTGCGGCTTCAAGTTTTTGTCATCCAACTGGACTCGGCAAGTAACAAATTGAGCAAGAACACGTTGGCTATATGCTGTCAACAGCGGTGTCGTCGAGAATGATGACTGATATGCAGTGGGGCCATATTGCAACACTGCTCATCTCCAAGACTCAAAGCAGGCAAGGGGCCCGTTATAACATATCACCAAGTCTATCAAGACGCGTAGCGACCTCCGCTGCGGACGGTCGAAGCGCCGAGTCCAAATTCCAGCACTCCTCAGCAAGCTTCCAGAGTCCTTCCGAGCATGGTGGTGCGTGCGCTTCCAGGATATCGCTCTTCAACGGCCGTACGTTAGCCATGAGGGCTTGCAGCAGCTGGTACACGGTTGTGAGTTCCCAAAGCGGTATCCGCCTTGTGAGAGCCTGGTCGTCACCATATACCGGTTAGTCGTACTGTGATATCGACGCGATAGACCATACCTCAGCGATCATCATCCCGAATGCATATATGTCGCCTTCTTTTGACTTCGGCCCGCCTTGCGCGATCTCAGGAGCAAACCTGTCAGGATGTCAACTCGCACCATTAGTAGACATGCTTGGAGGACAGCCTGAAAGGTCCTACCAACGAAAGTTCCCTGCTTGGTTCGTGACTGTCGAAGAAGTGACGACGGTCTCGAGGTGTCTAGTAAGACCGAAGTCGGTTAAAAGTGTGTCTCCCTCCTCTGAGAGTAAGACATTCTCCTATCGATTCCAGGACTGTTGAGAGGTGTGCGTGCGCCCTCTGTCGACATGTCGCATACCATTTTCAAATCCCCGTGGGTGTAGCCCTTCCCATGCAAGTACACGATTGCATCAGCAATACCACGAAGCTAAAGCATTAAAAAAATTCTGCTCAGATAAGAAGCTTCGTCTCTGCCTTAGTGGAAAACGCACCGCTTTCACTGGATCGAATGGCAAACCACGCTGTATGCAGCTCATTACATTGCCTTGATTCATCCAAGGCGATACCATATAGTGACCGAGGTCATCGTGAAATGTTCCAAGGAGGCAGGCGATGTGTTTGTGACGGAGATCGTACCAGATCTCAGCTTCCCGCCAGAACCTCTGTTAATCGAAGTTTGTTAGTCAGCTGGGTGTATTGGAAACAAGTGTAAGATCTCACCCTTTCAAGCGCCTCCACCTCATACTTAGGCAAAGGAAGCCTAAGCGCAACCTCGCCCTCAGCGTTATGATGGCCTCGGTACACGGCATAGAAACCTCCCCGAGCAGCGATATTCTCGCTAGTTCTGTTCACAGAGCTGCTAATATCGGGTATGCGAGTTGTCTCGGGCGGCGAGAGCAGTAGCTTCTGTGTCACAGGTTTGGAAGGTGTAGGTGCCGACATGCCGGCTCTGGCGAATTCTTCTCGAGCGGCTTCATAGCCTTGCGTCACCGATGGTGTGCTATCCGCCTCTTGATCCGTAGACAATTCTGGATTCGAAGTAGACGTAGATGCAATCATGGGGGTGCGGTCGACAGGCGTAGACTCCGGACTTGGATCGACTGAATGAGGCGGTGTCTCGTGGCTCAGCCCCAGTATCGTCCAATCAAAATCGCGCTGAAGCGAAAGATATTCTAGGGTATCCTCGATGAGCGATAGGTCGACTGACCTATTCGTAGGTGGCTAAGGAATTGTATGAGCGTGGGATCTGGCGAAAACGGATCCAACAAACCTTCAATATGATGGGAGTAAATATGCGTGCGAGGACTGGGAGGCAACAAGACGTTCGTTATAATCCAGCCGACCACAAAAAGGCGTTAAACACCACTCACGTTTTCTATCCGCATTTCCTTGCCGCGATATGTAGTCCAGCAGGTCCAGAACGTACAATAGAACGTACATGCTCGAATATGGGAGATTACGTAGCAGGTCCACATAACGTAGATGCGTGACTCGAGACCCCGCCTGCTCCGCGCATCCTATACCGGGAATGTTAATAAGCATTGATTTCGTAACGAATGGAGACCAGGACGCACGATGGGCATCGACAAACTGTCAAATACCGGGTTAATAACATCAAGGTAGTGCAACAATCATACCCATACCTCGGGTATGTAATTATCAGGGAGCAAAGGGGTCTGAAGGTTTCAAGACGAGTCAGAACCTAAGATATTCAAGTTAAGCAATTGGGCTTACAGGTAAGCTTTTAAGGAAATGCACAAATAATGCGGCTGCCAAGTGCGGCACTTCCCTGGGCGGAAAGTGGTCCCATTTCACCTTTTTCCCATACTGTTCCATGAACGAGTGTTATTTGAAGCACCATTTCTTACGAAAGAAAAAAATCCCAACCTTAGGAGGGGTCTCAAATAGGGCCTGCAATTCTTGAAGATGCTCCTGAGACACTTGCCGTTGGAACAAACCTTCGGCGCTTGCTATACCCGAATAAGGGTATTAATTTAGGCGGTTACAGCAGCATGAAGATCAACACTGACCATATTGTTTGACCTTCGAGCCACTTCAGAAGCGTTCATCGCTCTGCGAGCTTTAGGAGCAGGGGTCGAGATGGCTCACGTTTTGGCTAATACGAGGGGAAGGAAGCCCCATTCCCGATGTTCACCCCGAAAGTCCTTGGAGTCAAGCCGAATATGAGCGATCGCGATGCTCTTCTCAAGATCCGTACCGAATATGGATGTTGAGCGATGCGACGCTAAGGACGGCTCGAAGATCGCTGGCTCAGGTTGAATGGATGGAACAGGCGCTGCCACGATCCAGTCAATTACCCCCTCTGAGTCATTAGCCTTCAATTGGACTCACAAGATGACGGGGAGCGGCTTATAGGAGTGTTAATGTCAGTAGCGGGCGTTTTCACAGGTTTCAATCGACTGAAAAAGCCCGGCATGATAGTAGCAGCAGGACCCGTCTTTTCATGTTAAGAACGCGTGATCCGTGCAGTCCGCGTCACCCTCAACAAAGTCGAGCGAGGTCCTACTACGCTATTCGGCTACATTGTCAGTGGTCTGGAAAGAGTGCATTATGCCAAAGTACTCTATGCAAGGTCCTTGATATAACTGTGTACACATAATGAAATAGAGCGCCTCTGTCGTCGTCATCGCTAAACTGATCAAGCAGTATACGCATTAGGATGTCATAGCCTGATCTTGAGTTCCTCCTGCACGGCTTTACGACCAGCCTCCGTCAAAACTGGCTTTCCAGAGGTAATGTCGGGCTCGAAGTAGACTGGCACGAATCTGGCGATTGGCGTTTTTTAATTAGCGTTATTTGTCTTTGGTCAGCTCCAAAGGGAAATAACTCACTCGGTCCCGCTCGCTTTCCGCTGCGCCGCGATATCTCGCTGCCTCTGCTCAATCACTTGCTTGATCTTGGTCGCATCGTTGAAGTTTTTGGACAGGAGGTTGGTCGTAACTCCTTCCCAGAGTTTTCGGGACTCGTTGGGAAGTTGTTGTGAAAGAGGACGGACAGATTTAGGCACAAGGGAGAGCACATCAATGTCTATGAGTGTGTTTGATGTCTACAGATATATGCAAGGAATCGTTAGGATCAACTCGGCTAATCGGGTGGACTAGATCACCCACTGTACTGCCTGCTTTCTTCCATTCGATCTTCTTCCTCCAGCTACCATCGAAGGTAGCGACGACATTCTTTGCTGGCACGTATTTGACCTTTGTCCACGCGTCGAATTCCTTGGCAGAGTTCGGGTCATACGTATGTACACATCCATCGACAAGAAACTGTGGCCGCCCAAGCCAAGACTATGATATATGCTAATCATGTCAACACTAGCGGCGTCAGGTGTAGCAGCCTCGCTTGATACGTACCTCTTCCTTGTAATCTATTATAGCTCTGAGGTTTTGACCGGATTTGGATCCAGTGCAAGTTATTATTGTCTGATTGGAGGTATGAGAGACGATCCTAATGACCGCAAAATAAAACGTCACGTACAGAGTCCGTCATCGTGGCGTAGAAGTTGCCCCGCAGTATCCCGTTCACATGAGCGGCCGGATGCGTGATATGGTATTCCTCGCCAGCTCCATGACCAGATGTTATCGAAATGAAGATCCCCTTATTCATAGACCCAGGTGTGATACGCACAGCTGGGAAGGAAGATGTATCAGTTTTCACCAAGTCCGCACACACGAGAATTGAATGACAAAATGCCACCCACTTGTTCCAGAGACCTTCGCAGAGATCTGATCAACCCCAAAAGCCTCGACACCCTTGTCTGGCGCTGAAAAGTAGTAGTCGGATGCCGGAGGATGGTGCGAAATTTGTTCTGTCAGGAAAACCACTCGAACTCCATCGTCATCCTTCTCGTCTTCGGCGTCCCGGAAGTCTTCAGGATCGTCCAGCTCATCCTTGAACTCCACGCTCAGCTTCTCTAAACCTTCCCCAAGCCTGGACACGTCTTCGGCGCTTGCCGCCATCTTCTTATCACCCCCGACTGACAGGAATCCGCTATCTCCTGCGTTAATCGACGAGGTGCCTCGATCCAGCGTAGGCTGTCGAGGGTTGGTGGATTTAGAGCTTTTCATAGACACAGCATCACTCGACCACTGTGAGCCACCTGCATCGGCCTCCTCAGCAGGAATATCTAGGCTCGGTGTGCCGTGCGCATGGTGGAGGTGGGCTTGAATGGTTGGCGGCACCCCAGGGAATCCTGGAGGATAGGTCAACTCCTTCACGACCCAGTGCGACCGGAAATGTTCTCCGAGGACTGAGTTGTATGGCTTGCAGATCTTTCCCCTCTGTGTGCGTGGTGCGCATGTGTGGGATAAAAGGTAACAGGGTTTGGCCAAAGGGAGGGTCAGTGCACTGCCGGCAATCCCTATAATGACAACGGGATTGGCGCAGAGGGGTGACATACAATGAACTTGAGGTCTTTGCTGAATGTGAACCTTAGAACGGCCAGCATACGCTCGAATGGATCTGCTGAGTCATTGATGCTAAGTGGGGAAAGGGAGTTGCAGTCAGGGGGGGGGGGCGAATGAGCAACACCCCAGGACAAGCTTCTCATTCCACGGCCTCTAGAGCCCCGACTCACGCGGCAAACAGATCCGGCCTGTCCAAGTAATTCCAATACTCGAGGTTGGGCATGGGCTCTAGCAGTGAAGCGGGCAGCGACAGCCGCCTTGCAACCGTTTTTGTCGTGGCAGTCAGCACTGGAATGACGACGATGGACAGCCACCTCACACACACGTCAACGAACTCACATAGCAGCGATGTCCTTGACACCGAGACACCTCTTCACGAGCTGAACGATCATCTTTATCTTCCCTCCGTCGCCCGAGTCGCCTTCAGGTATCACTGCGACCTCTGCAGCCGCAGCTGCTTCGGGAGCTGTGTCTCCGTTCTGATGAGCATCGTCTGAGGTTTTAGCCATCAGTCAAGAAGGTTAAATGTGGCGACTGGGGTCGTGATCGTGGTCGTGATCGTGCAAAAGGAGAGTATGGTATAACTTTTGGGTTTCTCGAGCAGGGGCGGGATCCAAAGCGCTTATTACGCACGCGCGATTTGGCGGTGCGGGCGGAAATGATTCAGCGAACGTTCGCGACCTTCCGTAAGGAGAAGCTGCGGCGCGGATGGCTGTGTGCGACTAAGAGACGGGAACGGTAGCAATAAATCAATGAAAGTTGTGGTTACATTGTGAGTCTAACATAAATATATATTATGACGTCGGAATAGTCTCAGTACCGAAAGTACGCGTCGAGAACATGCTTTGAAACATTGAAGCCAAGGAGGGACACAAGGTACCCCGCAAAGAGCGGAATGAGCGGGAAGAGGATGAGCTCTGAGCGGATGAGAAAAGGCAGAGCTGGGCGGGAAGAGGGATGATCAGGTTTGGATCAGTCTTATGCAACTTGTCAAATCACATACCATTGAAGCCGAGATAGGTTATATATGTATATTGTGCCATGCTGGCCAAGTCAAAAAGATAATACAGAAAGTTAGCAAGAATTGTATTATAGGTCTCCGTTAGGGAGGCGCGACCCTACTCACGAAGCCAAGTACAGCGAATTCCCCACCCACAGGCATATCCAATTGTCCTTTGTGATCAACGGAGCTAGGAACAGTTGGGCAAGGTACAGAGAAAGGTAGAGCGGAAAGAATGCGTTCGTGTGCACATCGAACGCATACGCCCATTCAACCTTGGGGATTTCTTCTGCCGTGTGATTGCTTGCTGGTTGAAGTAGTAGTTTGTTGGACAGCAACCTGAAATAACAAAAGGCTGTCAGGACGTGACGGCCGATCCACGCTAAGAAAGGAGAAACGTGCCATAAAGAGGTGGCGATCAACGCGCCAACTGCCAGGAAGTCCCGAAAGATCATGAGGAGAGCGTATTTGAGGATTGCTGTTGGCGGGTAGGAGTGGACGAATGACCATGCTGCTGCCGAAACTATCATGCAGTTGGATTCCCTCAGCGTTGAGCGGTTGGGAAACTGAGGCTTTTCCTGCATACCTACTAGGCATGCTGAGATCAGGATCAGGATGGCCGGGTCGTCCCGCGCCCAAACGTTTTTTGTTTCTGTCGAAGGAGGTAGGTTATCTTAATCCAAAATAGACATGAAGCTGTTATGGTAGGAACTTTTATTCACGCTGTAGCAATCACAAGATTTCGGTCAGTAACGGTGATATTCATCGCCGTCGGTGTACTGACTTTATGAAAGTACACGTTCCTGTATCTAGGTAGCATATCAAAGTGAGGCATAAGTGGGTCAATCTGTCAAAACATAAGTAGGAGCGCGATGTGCTCACACCCGCTTTGGCGCAATGCACAACCACGTTAACTGCCAAGCAGCCAGTTCCCAATCCTATCAAGACCAACAAGACAGACGATATGATGAGCGATTCTTCCGAGGAAACGTCGTTTCATGTCATTCCTGTCCTTCGAGTGCAACGCACCATCTGGGAGAACTTCAGCAGCCGTCTGAATATGACTGGGACGCGCCCAATGGCCGTGCCATGTCTAGGACTGCTACCAAACTCGACCGGCGGGGTGCTTGTGCTTACTAGCCTCGGGTGGATATTGAATGTGGGAGACGTGGGGTACGCGGATGCTGAACTTCGCGAAGGGAGACTTGTTGTCGGGAGCCCACTGCTTGTCTATACGATATAAAACACGAAGGCGATTATCAACTGATCTATTTTTACGCCGCTACGTGCTAAATTCATTGTGCTCACCATGCCAGTGAAGTGGACGGGAGTGCGTTCAATTAGAGTAGGTCTAGATTGAGATTTGAGTGTCGTGGTCTTGAACACCCTATATCTCGTAAGCGTTATACACGCTTCTTAGAAATAGGAGTATCGGAGGCCAACAACATTGGCCCAAGCTGGCACTTTCTAAACCTCTGGCTGTTTATGGAATCACTCATCCTAGAAGCCCCACGGCAGTAAAGCAAAAAGCACTCTGTCTTGAGGTGGGATGAATATACCAATTGAGGTCATTGATACAATATATCCTGACTACATTATTTGATCTATCCGTGATACTCGATTGAAACGCGACCAATGGAACCGGACAGAATGGCCAAAGATGGATCTGCAGAAAAGAATGTCAATATCTGATAAGATAACGGGCTCAACAATGCAAAATCAGAAAGCCAGTTGTTTCATTTTCCCATACGCTATACCGGACGACGAACTCCAGCACTAACCCGCAGAACGCGGATCGGGCACTACTCCCCCGAAAGAAAGCGGTGAACGAGAGAACGGGATGGCGCAGGTCGATGCAAAGAATGGATTGACTGGTGTTTTCATCATTGAAATAGAAGGGGAGGGTAGCTTACGTAGTTATGTGCTGGGCGACAACGCAGAATCACGCTGACCAGCACTGTATGGCAATCACCGCGCTTCAGCAGTAGGATGCGGGTTGGAGAGCAAAAACCAAAGGCAGCAGCTAACAAGAGAAGCGGGACAGTCAGCAAACGCGACAAGATTGGAAATATATGCTGCCCTCAGCAGTTAGAGTTGTCCGCACGATATCCAGGCACCAGGCGAGGCATCAGACATATGCTTATCCAAATGGAATTCCTTCATAGGGCGAGGCTGAGGCTTAAAGGCTAAGAGGAACTAACCTGCTGAACCTAAGCCCAAGCAGTCTCCATCTCCGTCAGACGACTTGAAACATGATATGAAAACCTGAAAGATTTCATTTTATAGTCAGCACAGTCCTTCAAAGAGGACGATTACATCAGATCGTTCAGTTGGTGGTGCATGTTGTGTTTTGGCTCATCCCAGCGGTAGGCCTCCATGTTTTTCAAGTTGTGTCTATCATAACAAGTGCCAGATAGAAAGAGATTCAGCCTCACCTATCACGGTCTCAGTCACTGCTTGAAGGCGATCGGGAAGCCATGGGTGAACAATCCCGTAGAGGAGAAATTTTCTCAAGGTAATTAGTCAGCTACGGGGTCCGTGCACCTCTCAAACTCTATTGGTGCTTGAACGCATTATTCAACCATCAGGACTTAGGCTCAAGCAACGTCGCGGCAGGCTTGGTTTTATATACTCGACATTCACAGGACGCGTTGCTTTCGCTAAGCTTCGTATGGCTTACCGTTGGTCTCACCCATCATCCTTTGTGCCAGATCTTCGCCAGCTTCAAATCCACAGGGTCTATCGCTTACCTCTTAGATTCAGCATCTCGTCACTGTGATTTCACCGTATTTGTGGACTTTTCCTATCAGCCCTGATTGCTTTTCTGCTGAATTGAGTACTCGAAATATAGTCCGCATTGCAGCTGGTAGCCTCCATAGATGGAAGCTCTCGATACTCCTCAGTTGCCCCTACTCAGATCTCCCCCTATCCTAGCCCGCAACCCACCGCCGTTTTTCTTTCAGTAAGCAAGCGTCGGTCGACATGAACAGTCTGGACACATCGAAGAGCGAAACATTGGAGCCAGCGAGCCACCCTTCCTCAAGTGTTACCCAAGTCCTTATTTTGCGCGCCAGACACACAAAAGGCAGGTACAATATCATGTGTTTAGTCCTTAACGAGTCGCTGAAGGCATCAGCTTTGTACGACATGTGATGTGGACCATCATGGCGACACTCTGAGTCACGGTAATCCACACCGGTGATGACAGCAAGGTTCGATAAGGCAAATACTATTCGACTGATATGAACGTATAGTGTTGGCACCCGCCTACCCGTTCGATGAGTTGACGGACGCCAACCGTGTCGAGAATCGACATTACAGGGTCGCTGGATCAACTGCCCCACATCGAGATCAGCAACAAGGTGTCATAAATGCAAGTAAGCAATGACCCACACACAACATCATATGGTAATGTAGAGTCATATGTTCATTCAAGCATACTGATTGGGTTTTTAAACGACTTAATCGTAACATAGAATCGAAAAATCAGAAGAAGGACGTGTATCACATTCAAATAACCGGCAATGCTGAACTGCGACGAAGGCCCGCCTGGAAGAACGAAAGGCTGAGCCCTAAAGATTTAGAGCGGGAAGTTGAGGGAGATATTCATCGGTGAAGTAGTAAGTGCTTGAGACAAGGCGACATACTCTGTGGATCAATGATTGAGCGGAACGATGTCGTGGAAGACATCTACTCGAAACGAGCCATCTGGGGAAAGAGAGAGAATGAAGAGCTCAACGAAAAGCTCGACTATAGCGGAAGGGAGGTATGACGGTAACGTACGAAGGAGTCGGTCAAATCAGCGATGATGACAACGAGGCTATCGAGTTGGGGAACGCGGAAGATCATGATTGTTGATAGGAGCTTGGGGGAGGTTTGGAAGATGGTTTGATAGTGTGCGTGAGTAGTGGGTTGAGTGGAACCCCCCAGAACCGACCTCAGTATAAATACTATGGCAGGCTGTCTGACACGTGTATGACTATCGCTTTAGAGACCATAGGTCCAATGACGATCCAGTCTTCCGTGATCTCTTCCAAGCTCTGGTAGGAAGCCGCTCCATCCTTTGTCTCTCATCGAATTCCATTGGTCTGCTCCTGCTATGTCGGGGAGCCAGCTGCCTCACACTACCTCATGCCGCCTCGACGCTCATAAAATTAGGCCCCAGTTTGGCTGATACTCGTGTATTGTGGATATTTCTGGGCCCTTGTCCTACCACTTCAGGATTGTTTCAAACGGAGGGGTGTGGTGGGCTAGTACGTCGATAGACTATTCTGGGACTGTGAGAGCCGTTGTTCCCTGATTCCGTTCCCTTTGTTTTCATACAATCGAGGTCGTGCCATGCGCCGTCATCTTCGACAACCTCCTCGACTCGTCTCGAATCTCGTTTATGATTGCTTTGGATGAACTGGGCAGGACATTCAGTTGAAGAATCATGGAGCAGCGAGACTTCCGAATTAGGGATGTGTAACCCTGGATCTTGGATGGCTCCTTTATAACTCATGGCCTCGATGTGGCCTGTAGTGATTGTGAAGAGAGGCTTCGATAGCTCTGCGATGCTTCCCTGCCGATCACTTTAAGTCATCTGCTGCGCGGCGCCGCCCCTCCAACCGTGGCGAATCTATGTGAGATGTGGGACTTCCCTAATGCCAAACCTCTCCCAGATGGATGCTCATTCAGTGAGAATTGCATAAGATTTCAAGAAGGAATCACGACAACCATGTGACCAACCGAAAGTAACAAGATTTCGGGAAGGCCGGACTGTTATTGGGGGGCTCCGTGGCGACCCAGAATGACCCAGAAGGAAGATGAAACATATCAATATCTCTGGAACTAGATGCGCAACGAGGTTGAAAGGGCGAACTTAGCCGTTTTGAGGAGTCTTGGATAACGCATAGTCACGCAAGAATCTTGCATCGACTTGTATGGCCAGATGGTATCGCTTGCTTCTCAATACGAGCTGCGGGTCAACTGAAAACACCTCACAACAACAGCACCCAGCTCGAGACTAGTATTGAGTCTCGTGAACTTGTAGATAGCGGGATGGTCCGTCCTCCGGCTCTCATTCAAATTGACCATCGCACCGCATGAGATGGGATGCGTGGCCATATCTACAGCGATAATGAGCTGCCAAGCCGTCTGGCCTAGTACTTCGAGATGGAATCTGATTGGGCTAAAGTAACCGGGCGAAGGCTCTCAAACGTTTCAAGCACTGGGGACATTAACTTCTTTGCTACATGCTCGCCCGACGGCGAAGCCATGCTGAATTTCGGCATTTGCTGGAAGCAGAGCGCACTAAGTATAAATCCGGTCACGAAAGGACGAATGACTTCACTCGTGCGACTGTAAAAGACAACTATGTATCATCAGGCTAGAAGGTTTCAGCCCGTATGTCACAAGCGCAGGATAAGATCCCAGATAATGCATGGCCAGCTGCCAAGCCCAAGGGTCAGAACAGGGTAGTCAGTGTTCTCCGGGGCTTCAAACCTTCGTAGCTACCGTGATAGCAAAAGGCCCCTTAGATCCATCAAAACCGGGGGACTGAATTGCGTACATGTTCAGTCCTCGTGGCAGCCTATGTCTATGTGTCCCATGCATGATTTCCACATAAGCATTTAATCCTTTGTTTCGCCAGGGAATTCACGGATTCGACAAAAGGTAGTCGTTTCACCATGGTGTGGTTGCTTAAATGGATTGGGACCCGGCGGGAACCACTTTCAGGTCCTTGGCAAAACCTCTCCATCAACAGTACCTGAATTCGGCTTATTCCGAAGACAGGGCATCTCATCTCATTTCGCCACCTCCTTTATGCTCTTCATTCCCCGGTCAACTCGAAAGCTCTCATGACCTGGCTAGGAGCACGCCCGCCTCGTTGCATAACTTGTACATAAACAACCAATTAAGATACGATTCAGTTCGGCTGGACTAAAATTGAATCTAATTGGATTGAGCTACACAAGGATCATAGCCTGGTGGAATGGCTGGGCAAGGTACCGAGGTGCGAAATGGAGAGGGCGGCTGTGCGAGCTCCGGTACTCTCTGTCTCACTTCTTTCACTCTCAAGCCTGAGAACGTTTGCGTGGGAGAGCACTGTGTGCCGACGACACGAACCTCCCCGTCGTCGGAGAAGGCATCGATGGGGCGAGTAGAAATCGAGGACAGACGCGTATCAGATATACTTGTTGGCGTAGCTGGAGCTTATACATGGAGCTCTGAACTAATGATATTTATATTAGGTGCCCATCGCTAGATTGTGTAGAGCTCAAATGGAAGGTTGTATACGAACGATGTATTTGCAACGGAGGTCCTTTGAGGTCAAACATGTAATGATTGTCGGAAGACTCAAGGCCATAGACAATGCTGCGAGTGCGTTGGCTGATCTGTTCACCCGTCCTATAGTCTGTCGCGAGCTCCGAAAACCATGTCCCATAACCTGGCGCATGTCTTTGGGTTGCTAACCCTCTCTGGGAGGAAAATCTGAAACAATCAGATCTCATGAGTGTCATGATCCTTGGATTATATGGTGCATCCATTTCCTTCGGCCAGGCAGTCATGAAGCCACCCTAGCTGAGTGCAAGTCCTACATATAACGATTTTACGGCACGACCTCATTGGCAACAGATGTGAATAAATGGAACAAAGGAACCAGAAACAACGGCTCTCGCCACGGGCTATCCCTGTACTATCTGGACACCCTCTCTCTTCAACGACAATCTCGATGTGGTAGGATAAGGAGGCTGATATTCCTAGAAAATGTGGTATCATGGGGCAGCATTGAGGTTTCATTTCATTTCCGTCGACAGCAGGCAGTTGGCTGGCAGACTACCATGAACGGATTGACGTACTTTGACAAGTGGCGAGATGATGGATCGGCCTTCTATCAGAGCGCTTCAGCGCGGCCACGGAAGGTCAGATCGTTACTGGGCTTACGGCTTCTCAAGACGTTCCGAACGGCCTGTCGCAGTATTTATACTGATGGTCAGTCCGGTGGGTTTTCACTCTACCAACAAAGTAAACCTCCTTACTCACACCATCAAACTATCCCCCAAGCCTTCCCATTAACCACCATGATCTTCCGCGTCCCTCAGCTTGACAGTCTCGTCGTTGTCATCGCCGACTTGACCGACTCCTTCGTAAGTTACCTTGGTCACTCCTTCACGTTGTCACCAAGTTTCTAACTGACATCTGTATCAACCATTTCTTAGATAGCTCGTTTCGAGTAGACTTCGACCTTAACTTTGATCAGCTACGCCGTTAGTCTGCGTTGTAAGTTTTCATGAGGATCTCTTGTCGCTGTTTCTTAGTTACTCACGGAACTTCCCACTCTTAATCTTCAGAGTTCAGCCTCCTGTCTCCCATGGCCGATATTTCATGCAGCCCTGTGTGGTCGTTGGATGTTACACCTGTTCCTCCGTTTGATGTCGCGTTGGATTCTGTGTCAAATCATGTATAAAATACCAAACAGAAGAAAGGAGTTTGAATGAAATTTCCTATCGTCGAATACCATTCGGGGTCGTGCGCCAATACATTAATAGATAGACGCACGATACAAGCGGGCGCACGTAATCTGGCTACGCGAAGGTACGGTCTGCCCGGCATGACCACGGTAAAAACGATGTCTGAATCGGTTGATGGTCCAAGATGCAGCCATCGAGCTCACTGAGAGGCGGTCAAGTTCTGGCACAGGCATAGTTCGCTTGGCCGCTTAAGGCGGTGTAGACGAGGGCTACACTGGCTATAAATCATGCAGGTCAGTGAGGCACACGGTGCATCTACTTGTCACCGCCCCCACCAGTATTTGGTCTGCACTAGCCTCAATTCAATTGGCCCCTGGAGTCCTAGTGCTTCACCGCCTCTTGCATGTGGATGTCGTGGTTATTGGCCTAGTCTCTCGCTATGCAACTCGCCCACTCCCCACTACTGTAGCTCGGACGTCTAACTAGCATATCCTCTATAACCGGATTCCGGCAAGTCTAACCTGAAAGCTCGCTTGAGCCAGATGCAGTAGCGCCGGCGCTGCGCGACGTCAGTCCAATGCGAACACAATCCGGACTGACTTGAAATTAATCAGCCGCTCACGCCAACCTCTAAGCAGCAAGGATTCGTGCAATCGGCTGTCTTTGGGCGGCCAGGCTCGGGCTGTACCTCCTGACACATCTGATATCTCCAAGTTCGTGGTGGAAGTAGCTCATGGATTTATCGGTTGAGGCGGCTTTATGTAGTGTATGTATCGCGGGCTGCACAAAGTGGAAGGCTACATTGCGCTCGGGCTGCCGCTAGCTGGACTGAGATAAGAACGCGTAGAAGTGAAACGGGTGGGATGGTTGTCCATCAGGTGCATTATCTGCTGACGGCCTCCACCATAAACTACTTCAGCGGTTCTGGAGGGAAGCCAAAGTCTGGATTCAACTTCG
>WSTV01000042.1:78268-113348 GCA_019632285.1 Tulasnella sp. 332 | reverse complement strand
AAATTCCAGAAGTCGTGTTGCGGGTGACAGCCTGATTTCGGTCGTTTACGAGCTTCATCGCCACAGTTCGGAATTTGTTCCCAGCCATCCATATGATAGACCACACCCTCAATCAACCTTGTGAGGATGTCATACCGGCTTGCTTCAGCTCTAAACCGAGAACTGCTTTGAACCTGTATACGACGTCGTACGCGCTATGTGCGCACCGACAAGATTGTTCAGAAGTGTTAGGCCTGTCACTCTTGACAGCAGGATAACACCCAAATATCAGCGATCAGATTCCTGAGATTTGTCATCGTATGGTTGACCTATCGATTCAAATGAACGGAGATGCAATGCATGCCAAGACTCAGCAACACACGTGTTTCATTCATTAGATATGCCTAATTCTCAGGCAGACGACAGTATGATGCTCAACGCATGTGATACCGTCCAGTATCCATCATGTTGATTATTCACGCCGAGCTACAGGAAATTGTATGAATATGTCAGTGAATGATGCATATTGGAGCACCCCAATAACCCTCAGAGGAGCTAGCCGACTTTGAATTGCTCTGGCTTTACCACCCCAACCCTCCCACTCGAGTGGAGGTGCATCTCAATGCTGGTCAGACTCAAGAGCAGAGTCGGGCCGATTCCTGTGCCCCCCTCGCTTCCTCATTGCCGAGCAGCGCTCTCAGTCGTCCCAATCAGCTATCGAGGGCGAACCGTGTGACTTCAGGTTCGATGAGGTCGATAGCGGAAAGCCCAGGCACATATCTTGCCATGAGACGCTGAATGACGGAATCCTCGATTCATAGCCTGCAGGAACCACATCACAGGGGGCGCGATATCGCTTCGATGCCCCGATTCTCGTATCGTCCTAATAGGAAGGGCTGTGCTTCAGTATAACACGTAGTCAGACTAATCACCTCAGAATAGACTTACGGTGGCAGTGAACTTCTGAGCCATTACACCAGCCAGGGAAGCTTTCTTTCCAGTTCTCTCTCTCCTCTTCCGAGTCACTGATCAAACACAGGTGGGCCTGACTTGGAATCACTGAGTACATCCGTTGTGCTGCTGTTCGTATCAGCTCCTCGCGGGCAACGTTCTTCGTTGGTTTACTGAGTACCACAGAGTGTGTGTCCTTGATAGATGCCTGTTGAGCGCTGTGGGATGGGAAATTTATAGCATTGATGTAGAACACCTGATTGCGATGGATCTGGATTTCATGTGCGAGGCCGTGAAAGGCGCGAGGATAATATGTGAGACACTTTATCTCCAGTGGTGCAGTTCGGGTCCTGGGCATAGGCCGGTCTCAAGTGGGGGTAGATGATCATTTTTGTGGTCATCCTTTACGATTGTGTCTTCCCCCGGGATGGGTAGGGGATCTCCCGGTACAATATTCCCTCCGGCGACATTCGCGGGCTGTAGCTAGCCCGTTGAATATCATTTGGCGGGTGTCAATGATTAGAAAATTCACTCACAGGTTGTGACTGAAGCGTTTGAAAGTGGTAGATCATCTCAGGGCTGTGCAGAACATCCCAAACTGCAACGCTTCGGCGTCGGAGTCTGTGGATTCTGTGCATAGCGTCCCTCAAGCTATCGAGAAGCATTGTGATCTCCTGTGACCTTTCCTCATCCTCTCCCGATAGACGTCCATCTCTAAAACATTGAGTTTGTTCGATCCCTTGATCGTCATGCCAAGTTGTTGCACTACAGCACGAATGCGGAGTCACAGCCACCTTCGCCCCCGGTTGAGTGTGAAGTCCCTCACCCAACGGCCGTTGACGATTCTTTCGGAGTAGTGGAAATTGGCCGTGAAGGTTCCGTTGAGCAGGTTGATCAGCCAAGACTTTCCATGCCCTTCAAGTTGGGCCCTCACTTCGAGCTGCTTGGATCCTTTAAGGGGAACAGGGTCATCATCCAAAGTATCGAACATTGTTATTGGGTCAAAATATTGCAAGAAATCGAGTACCGTTATTTCATGGAGCTCGACCATCGAGGCCTTGACGCATTTGGAGATTTTTTGGCAAGCACTGGTAGTAGACGTGGCGATGAAGATTTGTCCTTTCTGTATGACCATCATACTTTCTGCTGTTGACAGCGATGTGAAACTGATGGACTAGATGTGTGGGGTACGCAGCATGGGTCTCGGGGGGGGGGGGGGGGGGGGGGGGGGCGGGGGGCTTTTCTTCTCCTTCCCTCTCGCGCGGCTTTTCGTTGTGGGCGGGCGGGGGGGGGGGCGGGCGGGGGGGGGGGGGGGGGGGGGCCGGCCCCCCCCCGAGGCCAGAGGGGCCCTTCCTGTATATCCTCAGTCAGCGAGAGAGTACAAGCGAATGATCAAGGCGCCTCTGACCTCAGCAAGCCGTCTAGTCAATTCGAACTAACGATATCCCAGGATTTTGCAGAAGAAGGGTGTTAGCGCAACAGGTAGAAGCCGTTGTAGACGACACCCTCACTTAGTGTGAGAGGCATTAGATTTCTGACCACTGTCATCATTGTAATTTTCACTTCTGTTGACGTAACGGATGCTGTGATGACTACATCATCGCTGGTCGGTTTTGTCATGAACAGGAACACCGATCGGTTCAACGCTCAGGCAAGCTTTCCTTCTGGGTCTGTATCAGGTGTCGTACTCGATTCAGTTCGAGGTCGGACATGCCGGATGATGGTCGATATAGACCGAATGAGGAGATCAGTCTCCGAGAGGTTGGGTGCATTGGGTCGGAAGGGCAGTTTTTATTACGATGCATGAACTCCAGGGAGTTCATGTCTGGGTTTTACGGAATTAATCGAGGCCTTAAGAGATCGGTTTATTCAGCCACCTCTGTGGGGCTGACTTCCCGTACAGCCTTGAGCAGAATCTGCAATGTGTAACCCATCTCAACACTATTTCGAGGAAAAGGAAAAAAAAAAAAAAACCACGGCTACGACGAGTGATCGAGGTAATTCGAACATATCTGAAAAAAAGAATGGCTTTATTACGTGGTTCAAGCGAACGGAGGGGCCCAGGTTGACTGTATTCGGTAGCGAGCGTTGCTGAAGACTGAATGGAGTTCACTGCGGTTGGCCGAGAGAACTCTTCATTGTGAGAGTCCAGCCAAGTGAACCCTGTCTATTGCACTTCTGACTGCCCCACTACCCTTTGCCTCTTTGGCCCTCTCGTTCAAAGGACTCTGTGGAGAAGAGTCTTTGATCCGCTACTCGAGAACATGTCCGTTCAAGGAGGAGCAATGACAGCTCCGGACCCATCCGAGATGTCGGATGTGCGATCATCCATACACTCTCAACCGGCCATTGAAGCACTTGATGCTTACAAGCGAAGAGATGGCTCGAAAGGCAAGTCAAAGTCATATCCCGTAACATTTGAGCCGTAACTGATGTCCTTGAGGCTTCTGGTATCCAGTTGTCGTCCGCTTCAAAGCAGTTGGAAATGCACCCATCATGAAGCAGAACTTTTACAAGATCACCGCGTCGAATAGGTTCCAAGCTGTGATACAATTCTTGAGAAAGGAGCTTGGATGGAAGTCTACAGATCCATTGGTATGGCCACTGTATTACTTGCTCGAAATTGTGGTTAAATTGACGATATTCTAAGTTCACCTATATCAACCTCGCATTCTCGCCAGCGCCGGATGACACAGTGGCAAACTTATACAAAGTAAGAGACCATCCAATTTCCTATTCGGCCGCTTCGTCTCATCGCCCTGCGCAGTGCTTTGCTACGGACGGCCATCTGATAGTCAACTATAGGTGGGCATTCCAAATGTCGAATGCTCGCAGATCGTCTGACTCTTCTTACCTTTCACTAGCTCTACAGCTGCCTGGGGCTAAGCCTCGACCGGAACTCTGCATTAGTTCCGGTACATATCGCTAGCAATGATATACCCTCTGTAATGTATTTTAGATTGCTCTCTGAGGCTGCTAAATGCCCTCGCGTGGCCTTCTATGACTTGCCATTAGCTTCCAAATTCATCATTGGCAACACACAGGCACAAACGAGGCGCGGTCTAGTTGGATACGGTGGCGAGAAGGTGGAACCGAACCAATGAACTCTTCAGGTATCGTCGTCTATGGACGCCCACCCCCTCATTCTTTCATCAATCCCAGTAGTTCGTCTCACTTCAGTAGTCAGCGCATGCAGTTCCTTCATGGGCCCACGAACTCCAACCTATAGCGACAAGGGCCCAGAAGGCAGAGATAGCATCAGACTCTACAAATGCAAGGGACGTAAGTCATGTGCTCACAAAGTACTCCTCAATCGCCTTTCTTCCCTCGGCACGCCCTACCGTTTCGGCGTCTTGCTCCGAAAGGAAGATGCCCTTGTGTTGTTGTGAAATGTATCGCTTTAGGCTCCTCCTCGCCTGCACCGCAGCTTCGTTCAACCTTTCAATAAGCTCGAATTGATCCTTGGCACGCAACAACGCTGCTGCCAACTGTTTTCGCTCCGCGTTCACTATTCGATCTTGCCGTGTTTCTATATCACCTGATAGCCAACGCCACGCAGCCCATACAGAAGACTGGCTTTCGTCCAACCTCCATGTGCTCTGAGCTTGTGGGACAAGGATATGAAAGGACGATTTGTGGTCGAGGACGACAGCACATCGGTCCAGTGCTGTGTTAAGCACTGTGAGCAGGTCGTACATGCTGGCGAGGTGGGGCCCACCGAGGTTGAAGTGGATCTCAACCTTGAGTTTTGCTTCTACAGTGAGATCACGTCGACCTTTCTTGCGTAGGCTGGCGATGCGTCGCAAGTACAGCCGGACAACGGCGATCTATAGCGAACGAGTGGTGAGCTTCCTGGCCTTGAATAGAATAAACCTTTATTGTCGCACTGTGCTTTGCAGATCCCAGAACTTGGTTCCTATCATGCGATAAGCGCCAACTTCGAGGTCCTGAGAGAGATGGTGGATTTGTCGGATGACGGCTTGAAGTTCTGTAGACTCCGTCCGCCAATCAGCCTCTGCTTTGTTGGCGATGAGTTGGAGCCTATAAGCCAGCATAGGTCATTTTTTTCCAACAGCTCCCGGCACAAGAGTTGAGCATCAGACGACTAACGAGCCTGTATCGAACAACGCTAAAGTTGACGCTTCTTTCACTTCCAGAAGCCTTTTGACTACATCTAGTGCGAACGGGACGTGTATCGATGATAACCTCGCGACGCGTTCCAGGTGGACCTTTGGCGGCCTCTGGCAGTGGCATCCCCACCAGAAGAGGCCCGCTGCAACCCCCACAACCCAGATGAAGGACAGGAGTCGGCTTAAGGAGATGGGTTGATCCTTCTCTCGGAGAACCGAGCTACTGGATCTCCTATACAGATAATGGCTTTGTGATGACGAGGATGTGGGTGCTGAGGTGGATGCAGAAGATGATGTGAACGGGACAGATGAAGGGGTGCGGGAGAGGATAGACTCTGGCGGTGCGGAAGTGGAACTTGCATGGACGGTCCATGCCCTGATGGAACGAAAGTCGTCATCATAATGGGGAGGTGTTGCTAGTGTGCGACTGCCCGTTCTGGAGCTGAGCGGTCGGGTTAGTCGGGACATTTTGGCTGCCGCGCTGTGCGTTTTGAAGTGATGGTGTTGAGCTAGCTTCGGGAGAGGGTTACAAGATGAAGCGATAGGGAGGTCTTATCCTGCACTCTAGCTATTTGATATGGAACATTTGGGTTCCAGGTCCGGGCGAAATAGCATGGTTGTGGGTCGCGTCCCTGAATTTGAACAATGGCTTGCAAACCGAATCACTCAATCCCCCTTTGTAAACCTAACTTCGCCTGCAGGCCGTCGTCAAACCACATCGAAACGGCTTGTTCTACTGCTCAGGTGTTTCACTCAGCGCCTCTTCATAGCAACGTGCCCTCGCTGAGACCCCTTGTGTTGGAGCTCATACACCTACCTGGAAGCGTGATCATGATCTGGGTCGAGTCCAATCCATAATCCGTTGCATTCATTGTTTAGCTTTGCTCGCTTATACTTGTACAGCGTAACGAGGGTGACGCGAGTTACCTGCACATGAGTGCCTCTGAGTTCGCCTAGCTCAGTTATCTCAACCGCATTAGCCATGCATCTCTCCGCCGGAATTGATCTGATGCTTTTCCCTTTCCACTCTCGCGCATTGGATATCACCCTGCACACTGCAAGGACAACGTTGATCAATCTTTAGGATTGGTGAGCTTGTGACCCTTCCTCACCTCATGGCGGAAGATGATTGCCAGTTCTACATCAATTAACTGATTTGCAGACGTCAGTTGGTGGATCGTCGGCAGCAGGAGAGATCATCCTCGAGATAGTTATTCGATCGCTCTTCCAAGTCTCCAAGGTAGCGATTTGTGCAAACAAAGTCGATATGTGCATCCCCTATTGCCGTCTCACAACAGTTCAAATTAGTAATATGGGCCAGTTGGGACCGACCCAAAGGGCTTACCCTTATAGAGCCACATAGGCTTTAAGGAATACCTATCGCTCTTTCTAGCTTTTCGGTATGACAATGATCGTGGAACACGTACGTCGTGCGTACTTGGATCCGAGTGAGTGATGTGAATTCCTGACTAGTTGTCAGATGCAATCAACGGCCATCGCTTCCTCACATCCAACATTCTTGGACGAGAAAGAGATGCAATGAAGGAGCTTTGTTATATGATACACATCGAAGAACATTAATACTAAGAGGATCGTATCTTGAACCATGAATCCCGAAGGGGAGCGAGAAACCCCTAGGTGACCTTATCAACCGCCCCAGAATATTCACTCGTTGACGGAAAGGGAGGATAGCAAGAGCTGGTATCAAGATATTGGAGAGTCCGTCGAACACGCCAGTGGCAGGTACGTTGAGTTGAAGGGCGATTCGTACTTCAAAGAAATAAAGAGGTTTGTGGGCCGTTGGGGTCGAGCCTCTGAATCATGGTTGAACGTCTATGAGGAGATTCCGCTCCAAGATGAACTTGCCCTCTTTATAAACCTGCGCCTCTTCATACGCACGGTCCTGCGATAACGGAATGCCCGTTAGATACGGCGCCACGTATAAAGAAAACGGGAGGAAGGCTGACATATTTCCATCCTAGAATCGCCGAGCACTTGATGCATTGTATGTCTCGCACTGTATGCAGTCCTGTTGTCATCGTTCTGTCTGATGGAGGCCCACATTCGATGTTCACACTGGACAACACAGGATATCACACATATCAGCTCATAGTCTAGTTGACGGAGGCCAGAGTGTGTCTCACACGTTGTCGAACAGATATGCTCGGCCATGCTGCCCGTTGAATTGCTGCACTCGCAGGGCATTATCAGTGAAGTAAAGGAAGGTACCCATGTATAAGACAAACTCACTCGAGATATCATGCTATCAATGGTAGCCAAATGCGTGCCGCACTTACTGCAGCCAAATATGCGGCTTGCGTTTAGATACTCCTGGCGTTTGTAACCCATGGTGTTTCCAGGCTGTGTGTTGGATGAATATTCTAGGGGGTACAGCGATCTCGACCACAAAGACTTCAAGATAAGGAGCTAGTCTCAAGCGCTGGAGGGACAAGCCAGGCGCACAGTATACAAGGTGTCTTAGGCAACGGTAGTGGGCGATGACTGCGTGTAGAACGGAACACCGTCAGTCCAGTCTAAGATATTAGGGGCTCGCTTTCGTCCCTTTCAAGATAGGGGCTTCCTGCGTTGAGGCAAGAACAGCACAACGGTACTCGTAATTATGTACACGTCTAACATAAATGAGTCTCTAGAGGAGTGAGAGTCTGAACGTGCAACTATGCGTAGTAGGATGGCCCTGCCAAGAGGGTTGCGAGCGCAGACATTTGCTCCTCATTGAATTTGAGCGAATCTTCGTGCCATGTGTCTTGATGCGTCTCCTTGAACTTGGCAGCACAGTTCCGAATCGTCCTCGATACCGGGATGGGGTTGTAGGCGTGCCGCGATAAGACGTCGCCGATAAGTTCAGGAAGCCAGGAAGGCATAGAGTATGGAAATGCGTCGATCAGCGCCGTGACACCGAGTATCGCAGCATGAAGATGCCGCAAACTGCTTGCGTAGTTCGCATCGTTGCGGGCAGGAAGGAAAACTGTTGCAGCTTGGCGGGTAAAGCGATGCTGATGAAAAGACGGAAGTTAAAAATTTAAGCATAGAGCAAGACCCTTGTAAATCACCTTGAGCAATAGTATCGTTCGTCTAGGCGAGCAGCGAAGAATTCCGGAGAGCGTGCTGGGGCGCAAAATATCAGCTGTAGTCTCACGTCGCAGCAATATTTCTCACTCACCTAGCTGCTCTCTCTCGGACCTCAATAACCTCGTCACTTAAGCAATCGCTGAGCATCTGCGGAAGTAGTTAGCCATACTTGTTCGATCAAAAAGTGCCCTATCCGACATACATCTTGAATTTTGATCACCATGTCCTCTTCGATCAGGGGGACCTGCCTGAAGTATAGGATTTGTAGGATAGGGAGTGAGTTCAAGCGGATCCGCCAAGAGGGTGAACTCTTGATGGCCTCGAACAAGACCTCCAGGACCTTCCGCACTGCCGCTAAAGGGGGCGTGATGGCACACATGCTGATCAACAACAGCTGCGCCCGGCCGGCAAGGTCATCCGAGTCTTGCAGCTCCGCAGCTTGGAGCAGCTCTGGGAGCAGAGGAAGAAGATATTGAAACATCGACGTCGCATTAACGTCCTGAAGCCCATTGGAGAGCCATCGGATGACAGTAGTGAACATTCTGAAGGTATTCCATGCCAGTATGTCAATGTCAATGGATATGCCCTTGATCGCTAGTTTACTAACCGGTCATAAGGCGATCTCGGTGCTTTGGCGCCCGTCAGTCTCGTTTCTCGTAGTGATGGCAATTTTTCAACGAGTTGAACAAACTGAGCCATATGGTACGCATGCTCGACGCCCATGATGTCATCCTCTGCCGGACGTGATGCACACTCAAGGACGAACGCCTGTGTGATCGGTTTTGTCACTTGAGGTCGCCAGCTAATCTTACAGAATGTTGCCAACGCATCGGCGATGTATGCAAGAACCTGGCGGATAGAGTCAGATAGGTCAACCCTTGACTGAATATCCGGGATGTTCACCTCGTCATGATCACTGCCAATATTATCCCAATACAAAGCCAGAAATTCGGGTGTCCAGGCTGCAAAACGCCACCCTATCGTATCTACTAGACACCGCACGAAGCACATGGTCTTGACAGCTAGAGAACTCGGCTAAGTGAGCGTCAGGTGGCTGCTCGTGAGCAAGAAACTTTGACAAACCCTCGAAAGATGATTCTGCATTGAAGTCCATATTTAGCCCTTGCTTTACGATCCAATCCAACAGTGGCTGGAGGCGACGGGGGTCTTTATTGGTGAAGACGTACTGTACCGAAAGATCGCGTTCAAGGTCATGCAGGGAAAGCTCCAGTCTGAACAACGCACCTCCAAAAAAGATGCCCATATTGAAAGTGTGTCTGTTTTGAGGGTCGAGGAAAACACCTTCTGCATGAGAGGCATACCCCACGTCCATAATCGGTCTTGCGCATTTGTTGGCCAATGTTTTGAGCCAGCTATCAACCCCCCAAGGAGCTCGGCAGCACCCCGCTGCTTGTTTTGATCTGGGTCAGATATATGTTTCTCTATCACCGGCTTGACGGCGAGGAAGCAATCCTCTTCTAATAGTTGCGCTGATGGTGGGATGGTAAAGTCGCATATGAACATCCTGTCGCATTGGTGATTAGTGCCACATACCTATTGACTTGACGCAAGACAGATTATCCATAACAGCAACCTCCTGGTGATTTTCTTCAACGTAATGAGCTGATAAACTTTCCCAGAATGCAGGGTCTTGAGTTATCCGGCGCATTTCTGCTACGGCTTCTGCCGATAATGGCTCCCAAGGTTGTAAGACAGACTTAGAGGTGGCGGGCAAGAGGAATCGGCTGTCATCATTCCACACGAGCCACCCGCTGGCAACTTTATCTTGAAGCAGTCTACAAGAGAGGAACTAAGCAGTGCGAGCTGTAAATATGCTTACAGTTACATACGGTGTATGGCGGCCGATCTTCCGATCTATCGGCGACCGAAAGCTCTCTAGGTACGCAGTAGTGTGCGCCAAGGTCCTGTCTTGCACTGTTACGGCACGCCGCAGTGGATCTCTGTTCCGCAGTAGTGCTAAATCAACAGGACGATTGGCGAAGGTCCGTAATTTGATATAGCGTGAAGCCTTCATGATGGAGCGTTGAGCGTACTAGACAGAGACATTGTCAATTTATGCCATCGAAACTTTCTATAGCACAAAACACTCACGTATCGCAAGCTGGGGTGATCGGCATTGACCTGGGAGAGAAAATAGACAAACTGCGCCTTCTGTGCGGGAAGGTCTCGCCGCACGAGGGTCCTGAGCATTCTAATGGCCACGATGGAGTACCGCCAGTGCGTAGCGCTTGATTCCGCGATATCAAGGAGGATTTGCGTCTGTGCGCAGGGCGCAGGTTAGAGATCTTCATTCATTGCCTTGTGAGTTCAAAACCCCGCTGGACCCACAGTGTCTTTGATTGCCGTATCTTGGATCTCATGCCGCTGTCGCCTGTTGACATCGCACCGTTTTTGGAGGGCGTGATCAGCAGAGCTACGCGGTGGGAGCAAGCCTTGCAGCGTGTCGACGCTATGCTGAAGAGAGGGATAAGTCACCGAAGCTGAGAGGAAATACGGTTCTACGAAGCCGGTCAAACCTTGACTGGAGGTTAGTCGATGGTGACAAGAAAGCGTCATTTGGTACTTACAACGTTCCGCCAGAGACGACGCGCAGTTCTGGATGGATGGCTTCTCATTCCATTGACACTCGAATAAGCGCCTGACGCAATCAGGCAGCAGGGTCGCCTCTTTCCCAGGGCCTTGCTAAGTAAGATGGGTGTGATGATTGCGCGGAGATTCTTACCGCTCATGATGAACTTCGCTATCATTGAATGAATGAGTATACGCTTCAACAATGCAACTCTGCGCACTTACAGAAAACTTGCATATTCAGAGTGTAAAGCGCGCCCTAAGATAGGATGCGTATCAGCAAATTATTCAGCTACGACGAGCTGGCAGGACAGAACCTTCATCCTGTCATCATCGGTGCCTTTGGTCAAGTTGGCATAAATCACCGGTAGACACCGCCTTCTTATGCCATCGTAGAGCTGAGGGCCGTCGGTGAGTATCTCGCTCTGACGAAGGGACAGAAGGACCTACACCCGTCAACGACTCGAGGCAAGCTTGAGAGTCACTGGAAAGGCTAAAAGTTAGCTGCAACTTATGCAATCATAAAACTCAAGTGACACACGCCCGAACTAATTAAAAAAAAAATTGAGCCGAGTGAGTACCGAAACGCACAGCGACATGGGGTGATGGCATCTACCGGTCGCATAAGGCCACATAGTCCATTCCACGATGTCATCGATGATCTGATCGTTCAGCGGCGTTCGATGACGTTCGAGACAATTCCAACGAAGGCGTGCAGCATGGTAGAGTCTGTTATGAAAAGGTGAGCGAGGTGAATGGAAATTTCGGTATTGCCCTTACCGTGCTCGACGTATGAAGATGGCCCTTGGCCACGTCTTTTGCCCTGAGTAACGACGTGTAAGGCCAAGTTCCTCTATATATACGTCCCTCTGTGAGTAGTAATTGTCGCTACAAATCCGTGTGAGCTTTGTGTGCACCAAATGCTACCTCTGGTTATTCCACCTACCGAGAATCAGCATACTCCGTCAAATAAGTTCTGCAGGTGCTAATCTAGAGGTTATAATAATAAGGTTCTGCCGAAGATACCACTAAGCCAACGCCACGACATACCAGCATAAGCACCGCTGGGACAGTGTTTTCGTCTCCTTTGTTTCGTAACGACGCCGAAGCCTTGTGAAGAAAGCGGCTGATACGCTCCCGCAGCTTCGCTACTTGGCGGTACCGGATGTCATTCTTGTCATTCAAAGCGAATCCGGACTCGATAGATTTCACTGTCGCTATGAACTCCGGCAACTCATGGCTACAAAACTCTGATTAGAGGCAATCAAAGCAAACGGAATTCATATCAAACTCACAACACGTCGCTAGAAGTAGCTGCAGCGAGCGCTTCCTCATCGTTGATATACTCCTGCCAGAGAGTTGGGATGCCACTTAGTGCATCACGCACGAAACACAGGGACCTACGACAACGATATAAGAAAACCGCGCTTAGGCAAAATGGTACAGCCTATGTACCTGCAGAAGTTATTGCTCCAGATGTTGTCGTGCTTGACCCCGGTTCCTATGGATGTCTCAAGTTCCACAAGAACGGGCTCAATGATGTCGCCAAGGATTTCAAGACTGAACGATAGCTCTTCGGGTGTTGGCTGGTGCCATTGTACCTAAAGTATCAGGAGATGAAACAGTCAACTCTGTGCTTCTGTGCGGTGCTGGCCAGGCGTACCTGAACAGCATCCGCGGAGTAGAGTCGGCCCCAGGACCTATGATGGTTGGCAATGAAGCCTTCTCAACGTCAGCATGTTATCAGTCACGGAATCGGGTGCAACAGGCGACTAACTAGGGCTGTTCCATTCGTCCTCGTTGACGAATCGTGTTTCCAGAGGGTATGTATGCGTCAACATTAGCAACAAACTCGAAAGGAACCTCCCAGTAAATGTGAAGCCCCGTTTAGACACCGCTTTCTCGTGAAGAAGCCTTAGTAATGATATCATCTCTTTCTTATATGAAAGAACCTGAATATATGTTAGATCATGCGTTAGATCATGTATTAATGCACCGTCTCACCACGCGCCCGTCATTGCATAACAAGCCGCGCAAAATGGCAAGATCTAAGGAGTAGTATGAGCTCGCTATAAATACAGGCAGACCGCGTCGCTACTTACACCAATGGAATGTCGCATCTGAAGGGAGGGCCGGTCCTACGGTGACGCTTCTCTGCGAGGCAGCGCCATGCTCCAGTTCGACCCGAATATTTCGCACACAAATCGGAACGAATCGGGCTAACTGCGGCAACACATCAGTGAGTGAGTCACGTTCGATTGAGGGGTACCGTACTGTCTTAGCTGGATTCGCATTGGCAACGCAAGCGACAAGTTGATGTACAGCTCGAACCGCATTTGATCGTACAGTCGTTGTGGCAAAATCATAGACCAGGTCCAGAACCAAGTCGAAGAGCGAGTCCGACAAATGGACACAGATCTGGGAGCAAGTGTCCATAACGGAATCTACGACTGTCGTTTCGGATGTTCCACCCCCTCCTCCTCCAGGGTTTGAAGTAGGATCTTCTTCCGGAAGATTCTCAAGGAGGAGTATCACACGGCGAATGAAGCTTGTGACCCAGTTGGCGAATCCAGCAGTAGAATCTCGAACAAGCGTGTCCTCCTCCTCTTCAGACAGTCGTTGTTCTCCGTCTTCGGTTGTCTCGGCTGGCTCTTCCACAATAACGGTCGGCAACGCCATAGTCTTGGAGACCTGAGGAGACCAAGAAGCTTGCGCGGTATCTTCAGAGACAGCGGCTGGTTCGACTATCGTAAGATCACCAAATTTGATGTACTGAGCTATCTCGATGAGAAAAGCGGTAGTGCACAACTTTTGGGGTTGTTGGGTGTTAGCCAGTCATCGAAGGGAATGGAATTGCACATACTGTCTTTTGTGGATCATTCTAAGTAGTACCGAACGTCTTAGCAAGCCCGTGCGGTTCTGAGAAGAAGGGTGCCCCTTACCAGGTCAATTCCAGGGAGTAAGAGTTCGAGAATTTGGAGGAGATACTTTGCTCCGCCATAATACAAGTCGCGTGACACGAGGCCGATCGAAATGGCGCCAAGTGCTTTTATCACGGCGACCGTCCGGTCAGTCTTTTCGCAGAGTAGATCAACGCATGAATCAGCCAGATAATCCGCCAATAAGCGATCAGGAGGAACGAACCTCAACCAATGCCTCCAACGAAGGTACTGCCCTTTCTATGATTGCGGGGACGATGAGGTCTGGCTCCATAATGGTCATCGACTTCAGAGCCGATTGAACATTGGCTACAATGTCGGAGTCGACAGAAAACATGGCCAACAGAGCAGGAGTCCTGAGACTGAGGACGAGCTCACGACGGATCTCATGTGTAAGTCGCCTGTTCTAAAGGCCTCAATCTGTCACTCGATAGTTCATACAGAAGGAACAGCAAGGGTTGGTCAGTTCACTCACCATGGGGACCTCACAATCGGGTTTGAGCTCATCGTACCACCTCTTGTTAAACTCGAAAACGATATATTTGAGGAATGCGCAAAGCTGAGGTATTAAATTTCGTCAACTTCAGTTTCAGCTTGCGACAAAATGTGAGCTTACATCCTCAGTCCACGATCCGGAGTTGCTTGGATGGAAAAAGCTCTCGACTGATACTATCAGCTTAGCGAGCGAGTCCAAAGCTTTGCAACCAGCTAGATATGACGGCTCTGTTGCCTTTTTGGGAAGGCTGAAATAGCTGTTCCCGTTGTCCACAGGTAACTCAAACGGGGTGGCAGTTCCGCTGCGCGGCATGGGCTTGCCATCAGGAGCCATGCTATATACTGTGACGACACACATGAGCGACGCACCCAAGAATCGTGCTCCGTAAACGCACCTATCAGCTTGGCTAGCGAGTCTGTTCGTTCAGGTTAGAAACTAGTTTGAAGACGCTGCTGTAGGAGGGACCCACATATCCGCCATGTGACCTTGGGAAGCCTCGAAAATTCGAAAGACGCCTGATCATCGGCAATAGGCCCTGTCGGAAGTGATGTGCCCCCATCGGCCAGCGGGATCTCTAGGAGGTAAGTGAGTTAGCATGGTGCGGGCTATCTCATATCCTGAATACTTGCCCATCGATGAAAGGCATTTACACATGATTTGATCCCATTCCTGTTGAGAGAATATGCCTACATCCTTGAACAGCCCCTTCCAGACCAAACCGTTCCTTTCCGCCTTGGCCTCAGGCTTAGCTCCATTCAAGCCTACTCTGCTAGCGTAAAGCTTGGCAAAATTGGCTTCCTTGGCCGAGGAATCTGAAGGTGGGACGGCCCAGCGAACCCTTGGGCCTTGTTCAGGCAGACCGTGTTCGTCGATTCGCGCATCATCAGGAATATCCTTGATGCGAGATGGATCGCTGACGCGTGGAATGACGTGGATTTCCGCGAGCTGTGCCAGAAGAGCGAAGTGCCGTTCGTCGAACATTTCGGAGTTGATAGATGACCAGAGACGCATCATCATTGGCAGCCAAGTAGGGTGTGAGAGCGGGAGGAAGGTGTTTAGGTAGTACTGCGTCGCGAGGATGGACTTCAAGAATCTACGAGGTTAGTCTTCGTAGCTTTGAGAGCGATCATATTGGTTGAGCGTACGTTTAAGCTCATGCCATTAAAGCTTGGGAGCATGACCTCTAACATCTCCTCACCGCATGCCGGGTGGAAGAAGCGATGTGACATCTCAGCTACTGTTGCCATCACTTTCTCTAAATCAGTACTGGTAGCGCGTCAGTAAACGGGTATACTCACAGTAGGACGTCTGCCTGAATAGAGGAAAACGTGAGAGGGTCAGGCATAGCTACCACCCAGAAAAGTCTGAGCTTACGTGATTTCGAACTGCCGCCTACTCAAGAAGAAGTCTTTAGAGAGTATGTCCCATATAGGTTTCCAGGGTAGCCTCATATCCTCGACAGTAAGCTTCTTCTTGCTTCTGATGAGGACTTGGAGAGTATCAGAGGCCGCAGTTACCACATGAAGCGGCATTCCAGGGACAACGCAGATATTGAAGTAGACACGAGCGATGGCAATTCTCTTCTCCTTAGGTATCGGATGCTTTAGCATCACTGAATATGCAGATTGTCAGCGCGGGATAGATGCTAATGGCCAAGTCATCACAGGAAAACGCGCTTACACCAATATGCGAGCATGGCATCCCATTGCAGAAAGCCAGTCTCGTAGTCTTTGGCAAGGATGCACTGCAATGACCAACATGTTAACCTTGGGGTTTTTGGAAGCGCAAAGTGGACAGACCTGGGTTATCCTAGTTAAGTAGAGATCGAGCAAGCTCTGTATCTCTGAGTTGGGCTCGATTGGATACGGCAAACTATACGCGTATCCCGATAGCTTTTTCAGTTGCTCCCCAGTCAATCCGCGCGCGGGCGGATCTGCCATGGATGTTTATGGATTGAAACTAGGCCGAAGCTTGACCTCAGCAAAGGATCTCAAGACTAATATTGAGGAAAAATTAACGTACGATCGATTTGGCTACAGAGAGCAAGCAGCAAATATAGCTTAGTGATTCCAGCGCTTCGACGTGAGGGGTGTAGCAGTCGGAATCGATTGTCTGGATTCCAACCACAGTTACTGATCGCGTATCAGCCATGAACAATCGACCATATGAGCTCGACCAACTTACAACTCAAAACCTAACGGTGTCGAAGGTCTTAGGTTGTTGTTAGCAGTGTTCAGGTGCCAAGCCAAAGTGGAGCGGGAGATGAACGTGCGGACCACAACCAAACACCCCTAGCTTCTTCTGCTTTGAGCTTCCTTTGCTCGAGCTTCCTCTCCTCTCTACTATCCAGGCCCAGATGGCATCCAAGCTCATAGTGGCAGCGGCCATCACGCTCAATGCTGTCCTTTGGTCCCAGAGCCGATATGCGACTTCTCAGCAGTTTCAATATGGACCACCCCTCTCATTTCGGGGCAATACCGCCCAGCAGAGTCCAGGAGTCACTCGGCTCTTTGCTAGGCATTGGGACAGTGGGTATGTCTCATCAAATGTTACTTTGGTCAAGCCAGATGGTGATATCTTCGCCGAGTCTCGGACGGTGGGCCATACCCCTGAATTAATTACAATTGGAAGCAACTAAGCTCAGACGCCATACAGTGCAGGCCTGCCTCAATACCTACAATCGGAGAGCAATGTACACACGTCCAAGAATATTGTCCAAATTCTGAGACACTTCTGTCCATACCGTACTTGGAGCGATACTTTTGTGCAAAGCCAGCCATGCGGCCAGCGTACTTGTAAGCACGCACTGCCCTGTCATATATCCCATGGCACGCGACTAACTGGCTTAACAGCGCCATCCTTGTGTTATGGTTAATCTTCCTGTTTTCTGTAAGCGAGCGCTGAATCTGACTGCATCTGAATCACTCACATGCTCGCAGTTCATCGGAATCACAGCGTCAGACTTCTTCTGTCCCAACCTCAATACCATCGCCAAAGTCTTTGGTCTCTCGGACAACATCACTGGAGTTACCTTTCTGGCTTTTGGTAACGGTTCGCCCGATGTCTTCTCGACGTACAGTGCGATGAGGAGCAATACGGGTTCTCTCGCCATCGGCGAGCTACTCGGCGCAGCATCGTTCGTCGTGTCGGTGGTTGTCGGCTCAATGTGCATCGTCAAGCCTTTCCATGTTCGAAGAGGGCCATTCTTGCGGGATGTCGGCTTCTTCTCCGCAGCTGTGTTCCTCTTACTGCTCATTCTGTACGACGGGAAGATCGAGGCCTGGGAAGCGGGCTCACTCATCACCTTATACAGTCTTTACGTCGCTGCTGTTATTGTTGGAACATGGTGGACGAATCGGAAGAAGGCGCAGCGGGAACGTGAAGAGCGTGTCCGAGAGGAGTACGCGTCTGAATCGCCTGATTCGTCGTACATGGATGAAGAACCCTACCGTGATGACCGTACGCGCATACTGAAATCCTAAATATGCATTTATGTCTGACGATCACACAATTTTGTAGCAACAACACCGTCCCATGACTCTCTTGGCCCTGCGGAGCCTCGAAGGCGCGCTCGGTCCCATCCAACATTGCCACATCTCCATGAGACTTTAGGCGATCCTTCGAGAAGACTATCTTCATCCGGCATCCAGCCATCTCCGCTCCATACCAACATACTGAATCGAGACAGCCACTCCGCCCTTCCTTCTTTCTCTTTGATTGGGGCCCTAGAGTTCCGATCCGTAGTCAACGAGCTGCAAAAGGCGTCAAACACCGAAGCCCTTGCCATGTTTGACACACCAAACACTCCCTCGTCTGCTGGGCGTTACATCCGACGCATGTCTCGTCCCATGGATAGCCGGAGAAGCAGCCAAGTTCTTGCGAGATCTCGAAGCGGGACGAACATGCATGATTTGGAGCAGGACCCGTGGGACAGGGCACTGGCAGGGGCAGGGGCTGGGTCATCCAAGGAGAGGAGGAGCCCTATCTCGAGTCCTGGTCCCACCGTAGACGGCGATCGCAGACCGCTTCCCGCTGAGAATGAGGTAGCTAGACAAGAACCCATATCACCAAGGCCTCACATTACCATCGTCCCATCAACTCCTGCGGACCTCGGAGCAACCGTAGACCTACCACTACCATCTCCCACTTTATCACCAGGCTCGTCTCTGGGTGAACTCGCGCCCCGTGGACGACAGCCTCTCCCTCCTTTCTCAACTTCACCGGTAGTGCCTCGTCTGCCTCGGGAACATGCAAGCTTAGATGGAGCCTCGTTTGCGCTTGGCCAGTCCGCTTCGGAGACCGTGCGCAAGGAGCACCGAAAGGCTGCCAGCAGCCTCCTGACGGCTACCTCACACATCTTCCGAACACTGTTCCCCACCCTCCAGAATTTCTCCTCGCCCCATAAATCGTGGGCAGCATGCATCGTGGGAGTTGTTGCCGCTCCAGCAGTACTCCTCTTGACCGTTACACTTCCTGTGGTCATCACAGGCGATGATGAAGAGATGCCGGAACTGCCACCACACAAGGACAACATGTCAGTTACGGAAGGGAGGCTGGTGGATATGCGGAGAGCGAGTGAGGAACACCTCAACGGAAACCCTCACTACTCGTTGAGTCATGCGGTATTTCAGGAGGATGGTATTAGACCAGACATGGACCTTCACAGGGAGGAGAATGATGAACAGGATGGAGAATCCGACGTTTCCAGCATCGTCAGCGACATCGAGAAGGAAATGCATGGAGTTCGCTTTGATAAGACGTTACTGGCCATACAATGTGTTGCAGGTCCCATGTTTGTCGTAACTGTTCTGCTCTGTGAGTTCCCATAGAATCATGGGATTTTATTGAAACTGGCTGAACCCCGCTCTTACGGCTTCTTCCTCTACAGCACAAGCAAAGTACCGCTGGATATTCACCGGGGCATCTGTCATAGTGGGCATCTTCGCTGCATGTCTCGTTAGCGTGTTCGTGAAGAACGGGCGAAATCCATCTGGCCGAATTGCACGGTCACTCATGGGCTTCGCAGTCGCCATCGTATGGATCATGGCTATCGCAGATGAAGTGGTCCAAGTCTTACAGGTACGGTTCCCGAAACAGTATTCTCCACTTTCCATAAGGTTAAGCCAGCATTTTTCAGACGTTCGGCTTCATTTTTGGCCTTTCAAATGCGATCGTCGGTCTAACCATCTTCGCCGTTGGAAACTCCGTGGCCGATTTAATCGCTAATCTCTCGGTTGCGGTGTTTGCGCCGGTCATGGGCTTCTCTGCGTGTTTTGGGGGCCCGATGTTGAACATCCTTCTTGGTGTTGGAATATCTAGTTCTATCGTCCTGCATCAGCGAGGGCAGTCATACTACCCCATCAACTTTAGCACCACTCTGCTTGTCAGCTCGATTGGGCTATTGACTCTGCTGCTCGTCACCATGATCTTCCTGCCCTTGAACGGCTACTGGCTAAGCAAACGGTGGGGGATATTCCTAATCACATGCTATGCAGTAAGCGCTTTTCCACGAGATCTGTGAATATCTGCCTACTAACGCCCATCATTGTCGCAGGTAATCATGACGGTGAATGTTGTAGTGGAGATAAAGAGCAAGGGTTCATAGACGATTGGAACAAAAATAGCGGTCGTATGCTGTACCAATATACCTATTGTTATCGCGTACTGGAGCGTGTGCCATGCATCGAGATGTAGAAAAACTGCATCAGACCGACACGTGGTAATTTGGATTGTGCACAATGTCAACCATTACAGGCCCTGCCGCCGAGGCGCTCGCATCTCTAACTAAGGAGCAGATCACATTCATCCGAACGCTACCTAAAGCTGAGCTTCACGCACACCTCAACGGTTCTATCCCTCTTCCCACATTGCAGCAGCTCGCGAGCGACCATCATGCGCAGATCTTTATCAATGGCTCCCAAACTACTGCCAGCACTGTCTCCAACGTCATACAAGAGGGTCTTGAGATACTCCGAAAAGGCGTGGAGCTGGCACAGATCGGAGATTTCTTTGGCCTGTTCCCCGCCATCTACGCCTTGACTTCAAACCCTTCGGCGCTTCGACAGGTCACATCGGATGTTCTTCACTCCTTCCTGGAACCTCAGAAGAGCGATGACGGAACTATTCAACCACCGGAGTGCGCCTACCTTGAGCTTCGAACGACACCGAGGTCCTCATCGCAGATGACTCGGAGAGAGTATCTTGAGGCGGTGCTGGACGAGGTGGAGCGATACCAAGAAGAGAAGGCCGCTTTGATCGTTAGCGTTGACAGACGAATGAGTGTCGCTGATGCCGAAGAGTGCATGAATCTCGCCATATCGTTACGGAACGCGGGCAGGAGGATCGTAGGTGTGGATCTTTGTGGAAGTCCAGACGTGAGGGCAATGTATCTCGTTTTAAGCTTGACACCCGGTAATATGGTCGATCCATACCTCACACCTTCTAGGTTGGCAACATGATCGACTTCCTCCCAGTCTTCAAGGAAGTGAGATCACATGGACTCGGTCTTACACTTCACATCGCAGAGGTCGGTCTACATTATATCCATCTGGTTCTACCAGACCTTGAGATCTCATTATCTACGGCGTAGATTATGTCCGCTGACGTCACCCCTGATACCGACATCTTGCTGAGCGCTGAGCCATCAAGATTGGGTCACGCGACCTTCCTGACAATCCAGCAAGTCCAAATGATCCTCAAGAATAAGATCCCAATCGAGATATGCCTGACATCAAATCTGCTGTGAGCTGTGGATCGATTACTTGTCCGGAGTGCTGGTTTCTGACACCTCCTCTTCATTGCGAAGCTGCAAGACAGTGACGAATTTGAGTGACCACCACATCCATTCCTACCTTCAAGCGAAACACCCTATTGCAATTTGCGTGAGCCAAGACTACCCTTTGACTGAACTTGCAGTCGAAAAGCCGTTTCTGATCTTGTGTTCCTAGACTGACGATGTTCTAGTGTTTCAAACTTCTCTCACCGCCGAATACGCACTTTTGCTTGCCCAACCGCCTCTCGGGATAGGCCTTTCCGAGTCTCAAATCAAGGAGATAGCAGAATCAGGGATGAGATCCCGCTTCCGGTTTGCCGATCTGAAGACAACGCGAGTTACAGACGCGCCACAAGGCGGTCCTGTGACGCTACCTATTCATGTCCTTGGGCGGAATCCCGGGTCATCAGCGCTCGACGGTTATCTTGGCTACTTGGCGTCATTAAAATCATCGTCATCGCCTTCAAAGCCGCCCGAAATCCAATGTTATTGTAATGCGGTCTATATTAACCACCATTCCGTGGGCATCAGCCTCCTGTTCACTCCAGTCAACGGGTACAAGCCAGTGCCTAGGACCACTCTCGCCCAGCTACAGAGGAACAATCTGATTCTCGAAAGTGTGGACGTGTACAACGTCCCGTCCTTGGCGTCCGATGCGCCACCCACACCGCTGGAGCACAACAAGACCAAGCTCGCCAACGCACAATACTCGACCTACCCTGCCCTCCCGATCATGATCCCTCGCTCAGGAGGTGACGATGCGCTCTTCGAACTGCTGCCTGGAACCACCGGGAAGGACTTTGTGTCCTTCTTTGGGGAACCTTCCCGAAAAGGTGGAGGCAGTGGTCCCACTGGAGGGTCGATCGGCATATGGTGTGAATGGAAGTCAGTTGGTCTTATGGTCGAGTTCGGCGGTGACGAGGCAAAGGGCAGTCAGGCTTGGGAGAGGGGCAAAGACGCAAAGTGGGCTATCATCACGTTCTTCAAGCCCGAGGAGACAATACCAGTTTGAATCCCAAGATAGTGTAATGTACAAAGATACAATCATTCATGAACTTCGACCAAAACCAATGTTTATGAAAGTGAAAGAAAAGGAGAATAAGGAATAAGGATAACATCATCTAATGTGAAATTTGAGGGTCCACAGCCGAAAACACAATGGGGAAAGGAAAACTTCGAAAAGACCAGATTCATTCTCTATTGTTCAACTCGCATGAGCAGTGGTGGTTGTGTCGCCATATGCCCGCCAGCCAAGGGTCACATTTCTCATGCAGTCGACTATGCCAGTCCCCGATGATGAAGCTTGCGTGTTGGAGTACTCGACGAATGAGTGTAGGGCGGATTGAGGAGATACAGGGGAAACCTGTGGGTTGGATGGTAAGAGATAGCTAGTATCAGATGATGCTGCCATAGTAGTCCTAAGGGGAATTCCGCTCATCGCGGGGCCAGACGAGTATGAGCGGGAGGGTTTCATCAGCGGGACAAGAGTCCGCCTGGGGGAAACGAGTCCGCTTATTGTCTTAATGGGTAATGCCTTCGTTCCGACAAGCTGAGCGCTGGACGACTTCGGCCCTGGATGCACGTCGATGACCACCTCCACCACCTTGACCACTCGCTTCTTCTTGGGCACGGAAGCGACCGGTGTATCTCCTGCGACTGTCCCCTTTCGCTTCTTCGCGGTCGTGGTCGTGATGATGTGGTGACCGCAAGGTTCCATGCTCAAAGGCTTCTTGGGCGACGACGATGATATCTGAGACCGCTTCAAAGCTGCGGCGATTGCGACCCGCGCAACTTTCTCATCATATCGTTTCACTTGAAGCGATGCCCCGGCGGCGAACGTCTGCACGTCGCCCTGCAGCCACGTGTCGAACACGCCCTCCCATTGCCTCGCAGGCACAGGGAACTCGAAGTTGAGGAAGATGGTTTTGACTGGAGTTGGACCATCCGAAGGCGAGTTCGAGACGCGGGTTGAGGTCCGTGCAGCCTTGGAAAACTCTCTCACAAGCCGCTTCGTTCCAGGTATCTTTAGTGACGTTCCAGCAACGATGAGGAGGTCCGGCCTAGTGTTAGAAGACCGGGCCGTGGAAGAAGATGCCTTTGTGGGATTTTCATTATCCCCCACTGATCCAGCCCGTTGCTTCCCCAAGAGGTCACGCTTGACCGATTCACCGATAATCTCGCCCTCCCTGTGCGACTCCCCGTACAGCACGACAGATGGCCGCATTTGACCGACACCCCTCTCCCGCTTCCCTACCAAACGTCGCGTGCTTTCCAGATCCTCGCAGCTCGGGCATGGCACGGAATTGCCTGCCACAAGCTGATCAACGTGAGGCAAGAGAGCAGTCGAGTGGAAACATAGGGAACAATACAACGACTTCACGTGCCCGTGTAGAGGAATACAGCGAGGAATAGACGATGATATTGATGAAGGACCGGCGCCGGGTGTATCAATCGGTGGGTTTTCGTCGCCATCGTCCGATTCGGCGGGAGATGCCGTGGGTCGTTGGCTAGGCGGTGGCGTCAACAAACCATTATTGGTCGCAACGTGCTGACTAGCATGGGCTTTGCCCTTTGCCCCTTTCTTTCGCGCTTCCCATACAGGCAGCCCGAACGTCAATCCTGCGCGCTCTTCCAAACAATCGATGTTCTGCGTGTAGACTCTGAGCAGAGAGCCTCTGTCTTCGAGCGTCTTCAGAAGCAGATGGAACGGCGTTGGTTGGGCGCTCTCCGCCAGCTGCGCAAGATTTCCAATCATGATGTTAAAGAGGCTCGTGTTGGCACGAGACTGGCGGGTCAAGCGAGTTAGTAAAGGCTCACGCCCAAAATGTTTCGTTGACAGCCGAAAGCGACACACCTCGAATACCCTGGCGTGGAACAGGTCTTTCCCAGAGGAAAGGCCAGCGCCCACATTGTTGCGCTTGAGAGTGTTGAAAAGACCATTCCTGGAGCGAAAGTCAGGTATGCCAGCGCCCACAGAAATGCCAGCACCTGTAAGGAGAAAATCCGGTCAGCTCAGTCTGTCTTCAAACTGAGGCAAGACAGCGGGCATACCGCAGATGACTACCACGCATTTTGCTTGAGCGATCGCAGAGGTCACACTTTCTAGATGGATATCCGGATGAGCCGAGGGTTTGACGAACGTTGGATGGCTGGTTGAGGGCAAACCAGATTGGAGGGGGATGTGAGTGGTCGTCACGTTATCCATTGTGCCGCTTAGATCGATGAATGTGGCTAGGGAGTGTGTTAAAGAGAGATGACGAGAGGGATGGTGCGATCAGCAGAGACGTCCCAGTCTTCTTCCGGAGTCTTGAGAGGACGGATCAGGACGGCTGCATTGCGTCCAGGTCGGACGTCCGTTGTCTTTACACGGTTCTTCGTTCGACTGGGCCTGGATCTGGCTTGACCCGGCAGATCAGATCCCATAAAAAACACAGATCTTATCTTTGGGCAGCTTCCAAAGCGCCCATCTGTGTGACAATCCCTAAGGAATCCATTAAAAGAGTGCAGATCACTCTAGGCGATGAAAGTAAAATGTAATCTAGTGAGAATCATCACTTGGGAGCAACATCCTCCTTTACTCTACTCTCTGGATCGGCTACCACCTCGCTGGAAGCCTGGGCCTGCCACATTTCGTAGTACAGCCCATGTTGTTTCAATAGGCTCTCGTGGTTGCCCTGCTCTGCCACATAGCCATCGCGGAGAACAATGATCAGATCAGCTTCGATCACTGTCCGCAGTCTGGAAATTGGGTGTGTTAGTTGGTCAGTGCGCAAAGACCACAAATTCAATGGACATACCGATGTGCTATGAAGATACTAGTGCGTGAATTGGTCACAAGGTTTTCATTGATGTTCTTCATCAGCTCCTGCTCCGTTTGACCATCAAGAGCGGATGTCTGACGACAAAAGTTATCATCAGCACTATATCAATCAACACTGAACCAAATTACCCACAGCTTCGTCGAAGAAGAGGATTTCTGGGTCCTTGAGCATAACGCGAGCAACCGCCAGTCGCTGCTTCTCTCCTCCTGAGATCATCAAGCCTCTCTCCCCAACTTTGGTCGCGTACCCATCTGGAAGCCTCTTGACCGTCTCATGCACATTCGCCTTGACAGTCGCAGCCATTACCTCTTCGTCGGTCGCATCTAGTCTGCCATACCTCACGTTATGCATGATATCGGCATGAAACAGTGGCGTGTCTTGAGGCACCACGCCGATCGCCTTCCTGAGACTCATTAGCTGAACCTGAGAGATGTCTTGATCGTCGACGAAAATGCGACCCGAAGATGGCTCGTAAAACCGATAGAGTAGCCGGAGGATTGTGGACTTGCCACACCCTGAGGGTCCGACTATCGCCACCTTCTTCCCGCCTGGGACAGTGAATGACAGATCCCTAAAGATTGGTCTCTCCGAATGGTACGAGAAGCCCACGTTCTCGAAGCGGATGGAGCCGCCCTTGAGTATCAGAGACGGCGCCCCTGGTACGTCCTTTGACAGCTTGACGATAAACAATGATATGTGAAGAAAGGTGAAGTCACTTACCGCTGTCACTTTATTGTTCTTCGTAAGGTTGAATAGTACTTCCATATCCAGCAAGCTCTGACGAAGCTCGCGATATACGGTCCCGAGGAAGTTGAGCGGCATGGAGAGCTGGAACAACAGCTGATTCACCATAACCAGGTCGCCCACAGTCATCGTCCCTATATGCCTTACTAGTGAGATCTACGCTCAAAGCTTCATAAGATTGCGGACTGACCGTTGACGACGCCTTGAGCGCCGAGGAACATCATCGCCGTCAATGCACTCGAGAAGATTATATTCTGGCCGGAATTCAGATACGCCAATGACGTGGCGATCTTGAGAGACGAGTCCTCATATGACGCTAGGTGCTTGTCGTACTTCGCGATCTCATGAGCCTCGTTGTTGAAGTGCTACACAGCGCAGAATGGCTGAGCTTTCGGGACTGCGAGAAGGCACGGCTATTCTACATACCTTGACTGCCTCATAGTTTATCAGAGAGTCCACAGCGATATTTGCCGCTTTATTATCAGCCTGATTGGCTTCGCGGCGGAAACGTGTTCTAGAAGGTAAGTGTGGATTAGAAGTACGTGCTGATGGCAAAGGCTTATATGAACGCTCCCAACCTCCAGGCGGTTGTGCGCACAGTAAACCATGTGTATGCCGCCATAGTAACGAGCGTGATGAGGGCAAAATTGTACCCGAACTTCCAGGTCTACTAAAACATAATTTGAATAACATCTCATCTTGTTAACGGTGAACCGTTCAGCTCAATTGAGAAGAGCTTTGAGGTGACATACCAAGATACCGCAGACCATAGTTATCTCTAGCGCGGTTGGGAAGACATGGAAAATAACAGAGCTTAGAAGAAATGTAATACCTCTAGATCAGGAGGAGCGTGTAAGAAGGTCGCCGTTAGTGACACTTCGGTGGAGATAAACACGAATCCTTACTTGGTACCGCGGTCAATGGCGCGTGTTAAGCCACCGGTCTGCCTCTCGAGATGAAACTTGAGGTCCAAGTTCAACAGATGCTCAAAGGTATCTTTGGCAACCTTGCGCACGGCGCGCTGAGCGACTTTGGCGAAGATTGCATTCCGCATCTCCTGAAAGAAGGTTCCACACATCCGGGCAACGCCGTCTTGAAGACGACGCAGAGCCGTCTAGTTCACTGCAGTGCACCGTGCGCTATTTAGAGCCATTTGAAATGGAAGTTACTTACATCCAAGGATCGAAAAGCCCGCCACAGCCCAAACCGTCGACTCAGCAGTCATGGGGATATTCAAAGAGTCAACGATCGTCTTAAAGAGGAAGGGAACTTGTACTGTAGTGATCTATCCGTCATCGTTTTCGTCCATTAGTCAATCAACTCAACTCAATGTTACTTCATGGAAACCCCACCAACGAACCTTGCCCGCTATCAAGAGACCCACGGCCAACACCACCCTCGACTTGACATCAAATTGACCCTTCGGCCAGATATTCGTAGAGAGCTGTTTGAGGATCCGCCAATCCACCCGCCTCTGTTCGGCCTGCGAGATATGTACCGGCGTGCCACCAACATCGGTCACTCCGACTTTAGGACCTGCCTGCTTCGCAGCGGCCGGTGGCTTTACATTAGGCGCTAGATTCTCCGGATTGATATTCTGATTGAAATTCGGCGCGTTGGGTGGTGTTGCCAGAGCTGATGTGTCGCCCTTGGCCAAATGGCGAAAGGCTCGTGTCTGTTTCGGGGTCAACGACCAGGCCGCGGCTAATATTGGAGATGACCTCGTCGGTTGGTGGGACAGAAGCAATCTGCTGGTCATGTCGAGCTTAATGAAGGGCTAAAGTATAAGTGGGTAGGTGGACGGCCAGCTTCGCCAACCTACTCACGTTTACCGAGTAGTGTCGGGAAGGCAACAGCAGCCGTTCAGCACAAGTCCATGACCGCAGAGAGCATCTTGCAAGAGGAGACATCAAGCAACCCTAAGATGGTCAAGCCAAGTATCCCAAGAGGCAGCCAATGTTCCAGAATTGAGGCAAAACAATAAGGCAGTGGTGTACGCCGGCGGTTGGGATTAAAATGATTGAAATGGCGTGCGATGAGCTACTATTTTGTTATCTTATCACCAGAAGCCGTAATCACATTATTAAACCTAAGCCTAGAAGGGAAGCGATATTAAAAGCTAGATATGCGACATCCAGAACGCCCGAGGGAGGAATCCAACTCTGTCCTCCCCATCCGCGACCTCCTCAATCTCAGCTGCTTCCAGTTCCCATATGTCAATCCCTACTGTTGGCTGGAACCGCAGACGCCAGACTCTACTCTGATCTTGAGGAGTCGTCTGATGGCGCTGGATGGTCTGTCTCACATGAGATATGAGTCTTTAAAGTCAAGGATATATGTATGTTGCAATAAGCTGGATATAAGTATCCCATGAAGCGGGGACAGTTTACTTACTGTTCTCCGAAGTTCAAGCAGACCCCGGTGCTCCACTCTCCCGATTTGCCTTTGGTGATATTGGGTAAGTCCAACGTTTGAAAAGATTGTGTCGTGAGCAGTATGCCATCGAAGGTTCGGAATCCAACGATGACCTCGGGAATACCAAGTAGGAAGGATTGGGCCCAGAACTTGAGCAGCTTGGAGCGGAATCGCTCCTGATCTTTCACGGTACGAATAGCCATTGAAGTTTTGAGTTCAACGAATGTCTTTGGCTGTCCGGTGAAATGGTCTGTTCATGGGATCGTCAATGAAATCTTCGCCTCAAGAAACTGCGAGAAAAGCATCAGATGGATTAACAGACCTCGGACGCAGTCCACTTCGGCTCCCATGATTATTCGAATATCAGATATCTTGGTCTTGACGACAGAGCACCATTGAACATTGGTGTCCACTGTTCCGCACCAGTCTTTCGAGGGAAAGGATGGATCAGGCGGATCAGGCGCCGTGCAATAAGACTCAAAGGAGTATCCATAATATGAGAAGAGTCTGTGTTGTGGATCCATATCTTCTCTATAATGAGATGTCCAGTGAGCTCTACACGTGTAAGACTCAGCATAAATGTCAACCAGTCCCACTTCACTACGAGTTTCTGGTTTGAAACATGTTCCTCCAAATATAAGGTACCCCCTACCAACATTGCGTTCAACTCCCAACTGTCTCGCCGTTCGTAAGGGGCTATTATAATTCTCTCTCGTGCAAGGACGTAAGCCATGGTAGGTGGAGAAGTGCAGATATGTCATGCTCACTTGGTCATAATTCCCCTCCATGTCACAACATGACATCGCCTCGCCTCGGCTTTAGCTTCTCTCCTCTCCAGGCACTCCAACAGTCCGTCAAGGCGAGTCCTCTCCTCCGGGCGCTTAATCCAGTTGTCATAGCTGAAGGCCAGTAGTTAGAGGGATTAGTTGACAATTCCTATTTTGGATGGCCGGCTTACTCTCGCTTCAAAGAGACGTTAAGCGGAGGATCTTTGTAATACTTCATTGCGCTGTTGTCAAAGACAAGTGTCCTGACAGAACCAGATAGTTTGTGGGCAGCTTGTTCGCCATTTAGGTTTTCTGAACGACTGACCTGGAGGGAGTGTAAGAGAAAGTCAACAAGCCAATGGGTGTTTGAACAGGGGGTGGAATAACAGGTTCCAGAGAAGGTAGCGGGAACATGCCTGGTTGCTCCATCCCGAGAACTGTTTGCCTGATGATGGGTCTTGGGTTATTTGACGAGCGCGGCGAATTCCAGGATGAATTTGTCAGCACGCACGGACTAGACAAATTTCAATCTAGACCGCCCACTCCACTCTGCTCGCTCTCCTCTTCGTTCAAGGACATTAGATACTATCAAGGAAACAGAAACAAGAGCCGAGTACAGTTCATCCTAAGGCCTAGTTCAGAGATGGTGCATAGTTGTAGCTTGGATGGCCCGTCACTTTGACCAGCAGTATCAACTGACCTCCCTTGCGGATCTCTCTGATATATCCAGACTCTCGCCGTTGATCTTTTGAATCCCTCGGCGGAGAAGGAGAAGAGGCAGCACAAGCTGAAACGTCTCGTACAATCGCCCAACTCTTACTTTATGGATGTGAAGTGCCCTGGTGAGCCGCCACGCGACCCTTGCATACTCCACGGGCATTGCGCTGATGCTGCACCATCCGATCAGGATGCTTCGCTATCACGACAGTCTTCTCACATGCCCAGAGCGTTGTGATGTGCGGCTCATGTGCACAAGTGCTGTGCCAGCCGACCGGTGGAAAGGCGAGGTTGACCGAGGGTGCGTGTTCGGCTCATTTGAGCCCATGAGCATATCATGAACTAAACTTTCTATCAAATATTCAGGTAGCTCCTTCCGCCGGAAGGCATGAGTGCCTCCTCTTCTCTTTCACCCACTTGCAGTCCGGTCACCATCACATCCCATATCATATGTACTCTACATGTACGAAGTACTGCACCTTGGTCCAATGCATCACACTCTCCGGCCCAGATCTACTTCTCCCGTGTCAGAGAGATATCTTGGATGCCAGAATCAGATCGGTATCCCTCAGCCTCACATCCGACCATCATATATATCTCGCTAAACATCCTTGCGAGGGACATAATCTGTCGCTGTGTATCTACCTGCACGACTACTTGGCAATGGTCTCTCGATTTTTTCCAGCTATGCGACAACAATGGTGACAGTCGGGGGACCGTAATGCATCTATAGCTCGCCATAGGCGAAGTCGCCCTTAGCCTGGCAAAAGCGCCAGCAATTCGACCTCCATACTGCAACCATCCCTCTGCCACATCCTCCGATCGCACACGAGCGGCAAACAGTTTTCAGTCAAACGCGCAACTTCTACCTTGCGTTGCCTACGGGATTGCCCATATGGGAGTCATGAGGAAGGCATGGACCTACTGCTACCCGTGGCCTATCTCGCGCTTGCCATCCTTGCCTGGCCAGCTCGAGGAAATGCCATCCTGGTTGTGAATAGTAGCCTCGCTAGAAATATGGCATCCCGAGGGATGTTGCTGACAATAGCGACCACGATCACTCCATCCTTGAGAACGACCGCACGCTCAGCGGGGTCAGGGAATGAACGTGATGATATAGACTATGCTACTCTATAGAAACTGTCCGAGATGACATGCGACATGCAATAGTGCGGCTGGAGACAACGAATCATATAAACAAGAAGAGAAAGGAAAGTGAGGTCCATAACCATTAGTCGTGCCTCATAGCTGTCCGCGCACGCGACTATCCACCAACCAGAACGCTTCAATTAGCGGCCCCATCATATCGACTGGGATGCCCGGGGGCCTTCAACTCGTGCGACGCGTGGTCTTCCTTCTCCAGTGCTGAGATGAATCTTCCAGGCCAGAATACGACATAAACCTATCGCAACAATGCAGAGAAATACCGTGTTAGTGACGCCCACCATGAGGCCAAGTCAATGGGCTGTTATTGCACAAAGCACTTACTGAAATGGCAATGAAGAGCGGTAAAGAGTCAAGAACGTAAAAGTCAACCTCCGTCGTCGACAGCGCCCCATGGCCGCCTTGTATGTTCTCTGCAGCACGAAAGAAGGACCGGATCTGTTGTAGTTGGACTTAGCTTTGACACGCCTTTGAAGCGAACGGAGCCCCGTAGTTCACGTACCAAAACGCCCACGCAACTCAGGATAATCGACGCATCGAGCCACCTCCAATCCTTCAGCCAGGGCTTCCCGGCGATCTTATCGCGGTTCCAGACGTGAGGGGCATACCTCTGCACCTTGAAGCTCCATAGCAGCAAAACGAGGGTGAAAAAGGCAAAGGAGATGACTTGGAGTGCCATTCCTATGAGGAAAATCTTATAATCGACGATGGTTAGGGCTGCGTCAAAGACTCATAGCAATGGAGGTACAATACCGTTCGACCAAGGTTTACGGTGGACAAGGTCTGGCTGGTCATCATGCTCCCACCAAGCGCCTGACAGGATGGGATTTAGTTTCCAATATGTGTACTAGCACTCGCGTGCGATGAGTTCCAAACGTACTTGAAGAAGAAAAGTACCGACGTCCGAAAAGACGAAATACCTCGTTAGCCTCTCTGGTTTCACAATCAGATATTGCCCCATTTGAAGTGCGCCAGCCACGCGACCAAGAATCATGTAGACTAAGGGGGCACCGAGATCAGTATACTGATTGGAGGCTAAGTAATGAAAGACTTGGCGAACTTCCAGCAATGAACGCGCACGGCTATGGCGATAGCGACTCGTGAGCAGTTGATCCTGTCTGTCAAATGTCTAGCTTTCCGCTCACACTAAGCAGCGTCAGAAGATACATGCCAATGAAGACACCTTGAAACGCGAAAAGATCAAGTAAGGTCTCTACCTTTATCACGCAATTGATGCTCACCTTTCGATTCCGGGTGTGAGTGGAGGATATACCGAAGGGCAATGCCGATACAGTAGAATGTCGCTCCAATAGCAATGCATAGCATGAACTACTCGATGAGAAAGTAAGATTACTGAGATTGGAGCAGTAGGTCGGCCATGTCACGTACTTTTGCACCCCTCTTCCATATGTTGAAGTAGTAAGCAATCGTTGTGGGTACGTATAATATCAGCGCGATTGTTGTCAGTGTATTCGATGTGATATATCTGGAATAACACGTCCCCGTTTAGAAGTAATCATAGGTTTTTGGCGATAATGCAGACCTGAGCGGGTTATAGGGATCATTCTTAGGATCCAAGAAGGGATCAGCAGGTGGGGGAGGTCTGGGTGTTGTTGAGGCCGCTTGGGCGAGGACAATGGAGAAAGTGCAAAATAAAATGGCTCTACGCATAGTCATTGCTGGAGCTCGAGAGTTGCAGGAAGAGGGAGTGAGGAATAAAGAGAGCGACTTGATACGTAGCCTTGTCAGTAGGGGCTATATCAAAACGAACTGCCGGCCGCCGGCCCTCCAGCAACGACTTGAACGTTCGAGTGCCCTGAGAGAAAGCGTATCCATTCGGACAGGACTCGGGCAGCTAGCCGGGGACAGCAATGTCCAAATATGTGTAACAAGAAGACGCGTAAGCGGATATAACCACCCTGTTCTCTGACAAACGGCCCCCGAAGATGAACCTTGTAGTTAAAAGGCGTTGATAGAACAGGCGTCCGTTCGGGCAGCACTCGGGCAGCTTTAAGCGTTTGAACGCTTTGTGGGTTCTGTTCGGATTACATAAGGAGATTTGTCGACATTTCCAACATTTGGGGGCCGAGGGGCTACCGATAGTAGCTTTGGCCCAACCCATCTGAAGGAGACTAGAAAACTTCCACCAGCAAGGCAAAAACGAGCTGTATATGCGCAGGTGGACATCCGTACCTAACCCAGATGGGTGCTCAAGGTAACACGACCTCCTTCAAATCGGGTTGTCGATGGGTTCCCACGTGACCATACTTTGAATCATGTAGATAAACCCCGCCTTTCATTTCGTCGCCCGATGGCTCATGACAGGGAGCAGTGTCCCTGCAGGTAGGTCCACGCCTGCAAGCTACTTGCCCAGCAACCCGTTCTTTTGACCACGCTGCGGACGGAAGCAAAGGAATGCCAATGGGTGGAAGATGAGGGCGACACGCAAGAGTGAAGGCGAAGGTGAGAAGCAGCTCAAGTGCACATGTTCTATTCACAGAGGTAGTCAACCTAACTAGCTCTCGTCAGCGCCCGGCCAGCCCCATCGAACCTAAGAGAGGCACGAGCGTCAGTGGCTTCGTTGAGATCGGGTAAGACATCTATCGGCAGGCAACTAACATTTCTTGCAGGGCCATTACCCCAGTCTTTGACGCGTTTGTCCGCCACGAGACTCATCGTGGATTGCGCCGTGCCCACGAATCCTGCGCCTCTCGAGAGGATAGCCGCATCAATGATTCCAGGATACCTAGGTTATGTGGAGCGTTAGATGGGGGCTGGCACACCAAGAATCGCATTTTGAAAGAGACTTGCCATAATCCGTACTTCTCAACTGTTTCCTCTACAATGTGGTCAATGTGCTTCCAGCCCAAAGCTCCCACCGCCTCCCACCAGGACGCCTCGCGCTCGTCACTCGCAACGATGACTTCAACCATAGGCTCGCCCGGCCGCACTTTGATTATGGATTTGACTTGGGCAACGCGCCGTTCGTAAGCTGATAATGGGGCGAGACATTCATCAAGTGTCAAATCTTTAGGGCAGCTGGGAGAGGACAGACGGAGAAATATTTAGTAAAGGCAAGTTTGCACGGAAGCGAGCAACGAAGCCATACCTATCCTTGAAATCGGTCCTGCGGATGTGTACAGTAACGAACTATAAGCCCCAGAGCATATATTGCAGTGAGTAAAGGGATATTCCGTCCGGTCGGTGATGGAAAGTGCTCAAGAACCTTGGGTATTGTGGCACCCTTTCCCAAATGAAATAAGCTGCGCAAGTATTGGTCGGCTAAGCCTTCAATCCTGGGAGTGAATCGGGCATGTGTGCCGATTAGGGACCACACTGGCGAAACCCCTTGCGACCACTCCCACTCCGCCTTAGCGGAGACGAAGTACAGTAAATCGAAGCAGGCGAGCTGATCATCTGGTTCCAGCACGTTGCCCTCCATCCGATCCTCAAAACTCATAGTCGACAGCGTCTCCGTACCATCCAACGCATGCACACGGCCTTGTGGCATGAGGATTGAGGCCAGTCCGGAAAAGGTAACATGTGGATCATCAGTGTTGGTAAGCTTGGTGGATCGAGGCACAGAAGTGTACACGATATCTAGACGATGGAGAGGACGTCAATTCGCACCTGAGTAAAGATAGTCATCAAATGCATCTATCATGACCCACCTAAAGCTAAAAGCTGAGGCATGACCGAGTGAGCGGCTCGATGACTTCCGTCGACCATCGCCCAGGTGCTCCAACATCCCAGTTTGTCTCTTTCGACACCTGGCAATATCGAATCACCCATCACGATTGATTCGTTGTACTTGGCTCTCTTGACGTCGGACCACTCGAGTATAGGCCATTGGATGGCCTTGCTCAAAGCCGGGAGATCGAATATTTCGCTAAAATCAATGGCGGCGGCTGCCCCAACGTGAATCCCTGCCGGAGCGAAGGGCGGAAGGATGGGGATACGCTGAGAGATGACGCCGAGGTATATTAGGTTGCACTGCAATGTGGAATTATTAGTACAGCTACATTGCTAAGGGTATAAGATAAAAACTCACGAAAACTATGAAATCATTGGCTATTCAAAGACATTATTATGGCAAGCCGCGGGAGTGAGCCTGATCTGGAAGCCCGGAAGTGCTCACTCATTCCGGCGTAATGCCAAGTAGTGACATAGCGCACGTCGTCTTTCAAGTTGTCTAGTGAAGTGGGGCGCATTAGCCTCATATTGACTGAATTCACAGTTTCACGTGCCTCTGAAGCTATTCGTGGGCATACGACCTTTGATGTAGTGCTGCTTGTCAAGGGATAGCCCTTCCGGTGTTGCAGAAGAAGACACTCCCATGGTATCGAATTTCATAGCTGCTCTGCAGCCGAGGAACACTTCCATCTTCCATCCGATGACGATGGTGACAAGAAATAGGAGAAAGATAGGCAACAAGACAGAGCCAGTCCGCCTGCTGGATAGTCGAGATCGCCATGAGTCCAATTTTGGTGAGTGGGAGGTCAAAGG
>WSTV01000042.1:43768-70943 GCA_019632285.1 Tulasnella sp. 332 | reverse complement strand
TAAGCATCGTAGCAGCTCTCAGAAGGACAAGGAGAAGTCTTCCAAATCTAAATCCAAAAACAAGGGCAAATCCAAGCGCAGGGGAGCTTCCCCTGCGCCGATACCGATGGATGACGTCCCTCACGAAGAAACTCTCGACGAACTAGACGCGAGGTTGGAGAGGGAAGAGAACGAGAGGATCGCAGAGGAGAAGATGAGGCAGTTAGAGAGCGTCAAGACGCGAGAGCCGATTGTGGCGGCCAGCGGAGGTGTAACTTACAAAGGTTAGCCAATCGATTTGATATCCCACAATAACCTAGAAGGCGGTATGCTCACCGACATTGTACACAGGACGTGGTCGCATGAAGTTCAAAGACCCAGAGACAAGTCTAAGCGGCTGGTGACGTATCGCCTCAGAAAGCCCTGCTGCCATGACATCAGCATCACCTCTGGGATCCGCTCCTTAGGTGTGTTCTGTAGCAGGGTAGTCTTTAGGAATGGGGACGCCCCGGCGACTTGTAATACACGCCAAGTGTTTAACTTCTGTAATCCATGCATCATCTCATTCTTTTATATCAATATGTGAGACATTGGGGGACAGCTGAAAGCGACATAGGCGGATCGGTAAAGTACACGATACACAATCAAATCGATCACGAACGGGTTGTGGAGTGGGTGTGGGGATTTGGGCTTGGGAGCAGGCAGAAATGGGCTTGATGGAACCCAGAACGAAAACCAATATGCGAAAATGCATGGCTGAGAAGCTGTCCATAAAACACACAGCAAAGGAAGGGGGTCATACAAAAATAGAGGTGTGAATAAATCAGACTATGAGGCCATGATGACATGACGCATTGGCCAACGTTACTATGTCCATTCACCTAGCAATAGGTAAGTTTAGACAGTAAGCTCGGTAACTTTCCCTGCCGTGTCATTCACAGACTGGTCGTCATTCTTTTCTTCGTCTTCTTCTCCCTCTGCCACAGGAACCTCGCCAGCGATGGCCGCGAAGGAGAAAGGTGTTGCCTTCTTGCTAGCCGGCCCCGTGCTCGGAGTAGGTGAAGGCGCAACACCATCATTTGAAGTTGCTCGTGAATGCGTCCTGGACATCGGGCGGGAGGATGCACTATTCACGGTCGAACTGGGGGGTGCGGCGTTCCTGTCACGCCAATTACCGCCTTCTGTTGTAGGAGGCCCTCGTGGGTTCGGAGGACGATCAGCCGGCCGAGTCCGGGGAGATGACTCATTGCTCTTGCTCTCTTTCTCTCGTGCCCGCACCGCCTCTCTCTCTCTAGCATATTTTTCTTCGATTTCTTTCTCCCTTGAAGCAGCATCCACAGGTTTTGCGTCGCCGAAAGGATTGGAGCGAGCGAGGATGGCGGTGGGATTTACAGATTTGGGTGAACCAACAGGTGAGGTTGCACCAGATTGATTGGCGGTGCGAGGGAGAAGTTCGAGCTTTCGACGACCCATGTTAGGAGTAGACGGCACTGAACCGGTCGCTGCCCAACAACATATAAATGATCAGCCATTGCATAGTCCCCTCGTGCCAAAAAAACTCACGGGAGCGTTCATTAGACCGCCCTCCGTTGTTAGTAGCAGGTGCCGTAGGTGCCTTGCGCGGTGCCGATCTCCAATCGGAAGGCTCATCCTCGCCCGGCCGTTGCGATGACTCGCGTCGTCCGAAAAACGAACTCTTTCCGGCAGCGAAAGCTGGCCGTTCCGGCTCAGAAGGCGAGAACTTGGATCCTTTTTGCCATACGTTATCTGTGTCCGCCGCGTGTGTGCCCTCATGGGGTACAAAACCGGAAACCTTCCGAGATGGTGGTCCGGGGCGATCACCCGATACCGGCGTTGGGGGTCCACGAGTGGGTCGCGAGCCTGCCCTCCAGTCAGCGTTGGTCTCCGCCTCGGTCGGACCTGGGGGAGGTTCGCGATCGCCGCCTCGAGATGGTCCTCCACCACGGCCTGGAGAATCATTGCTCGGTACGAAGCGAGAGCCAAAGCCCATGCGTTCCCCTCGATCCTTCTCCAAAGCGCCATCGTCGTACCTAGATGAGCCTCCTCGAAATCCTCCTCCACTTCCTCGATCGTTACTGGGCGGGAGTGGGCCATCACGACGCCAAGGTCCAGCGAACTTATCATCATCAAACCCGCCATCGCGGCCCTCTCGGCCTTTAGCTGTAAAACGCCGCAAGCTAAGCTTAAGAAACGATGATTTATAGTGCCAAGACTTACGAGGTTCGGCAACGCTGACACGCACCGCCCTACTGGCAAGTTGCTACAGGAGAGACGTGTAATGAGACAGCCGGCCGTGCCGATTTGCTTTGGAGACAGAACTCACTGTGCCAGACTTAGTCAACCCATCCTTTAGGTCTTGAAGAGTGTCAAACTCCACATAGCCGAATCCCTTCGGTTTTTCATCCTTGTCTTTGATGATCTTGACGCTTTTGAGCTACACAACACATAAGCCGAGTTGGGGTAGCAAATAATCGGTAAGTCAACTGAGACATGTCGGGAGTCAGACGATGCACCGACCTTCGTGCCGAAGAACTCCTCAACATCATCCTCTCGGATGTCGAATGCGAGGTTTCCAACATATGCAGTGTATGGCGGTGCGGTGGGTAACGGTAGCTCTTCACGTTGAGGATATCGACTTTCTGTGGAGATGGAATGACGTTATTCGACAACTGCTCCTTCAGCGGAAGATCGGGAGCTGTAGATCTCTCACCTCTTCCACTATAATCGTCGTTAAAGCCAACGCCACGCTGGCTGAAGTCGCGACCTCTGGACCGATCTTCGTCTGTCCGCACAGCAGCTGACAGATGGTGCTCAACATCAGCCGTCTTGCTGGTGTGACTTGGCAGGAGTTAATTAAGCGCCTCCACTCACGAGCAGATGGAAGACTGTCCATCTCATCGGCCCAAGATCCTAAGGCTATAACAAGCATGGTGTCAGAGCCACTTCATGCGCAGGCCTGAGATGGCTCTTACAGGAATCCTGGAGGAAGTCCGTGAGGTTCATCTTCTGAGCTTTCTTGGGAGCTAACGACATAACAAAATCTTAGTTTTTTGCAACACAGATCTTGCTGATCCATGTCTTACCCATGATTGCGTCTCTTTATCGCTCGAGTTGCTGATAAGAGTTGATTGTAAGAGCCTCCGGATCGTTGGTCAAATTTCGATGTGGACGGGAAGGAAAACAAACCGCGAGCCAAGGCACCAGATTCTCCTAATTGCTGATTCAATCCTGAAGCGATCATCAACTTTGATTATCTGAGAGATGAAGACAACATTGCTCATCGCGGGGCTCAATGTCCACATTCACACCCAATCTGGTGTCGATGTCGCATGTACAGCTCCCGTCGCTGTCGTCTTTCTGCTACACGGTCGAACGGGATACGCCCAGTCGCCGCATATGGAGGGTCTGATTTCCAGTCTCTTGAGCCATGCACAACGTCGTAGAGCAGAAGGGGGGAAGCAGGCGAAAGAGTTGATGGTTGTAAACGTTGATCACCGCAATCATGGGTCACGACTAGTTGATGTGCGGGCGAACCTGGGGTGGGCGAGAGGCCAAGAGACCCATAATGAAAAGCATGCGTATGTCTTCACCGTAGCAGTATGGCGCGTTCAATTCTAGGGTCTAAACTCATAATGTGATAGCATCGACATGTTCGCCATCTATAGTCAGTGTTGAACCATGGGCATACAGCATCTGTCAACTCATTACCATCTTGTCCAACGACACAGCGGGAACATCTCGTGACGTATCATTTCTGATCGACTTCCTACCCGCGTACGTATTCCCCAACGGCGAAAGAGAAATCATTGATTGGGGTGTCATCGGGGTCAGTCTTGGTGGTCATTCAACCTGGACGGTACTCATGGAAGGTCAGAAGCATCGACCGCCGTCTCCGGCATTAGACGCATCGGATTTTTGACCCACCCAGGACTCTTCCATCAGATACTCGGGTTACCATGGGTGTGCCCATAATAGGTCAGCATTTGTATCAATGTTCGATCTGAGCTGAGCTTCAACTTGATACTTGCACCTAGGTTGCCCTGACTACCTCTCCCTCATGGAAGAGCGCGCAAAAGAGGCTGGCATGGCTCCCGGACCCCCAGTTATACCCAAACACTTGCAGGCCTACATCACGAAGCACTCGCCCACCTCTTCTGGTTACGACATCCCTTCAGAACTGAACCCGTTTTTCAACAAGGACATCCTCGTGCTCTCTGGCGCGGCAGATAACCTGGTTCCCTGGTCGCATTGCAAACCTTTTGTAGATGCCCTGGTGGTAGGCGAAAAAGGCCGGAAACGAGTGGTGCTGCAAACGGGTGCCGGTCACGAACTGACGCCGGAAATGATTGCCGAGGCCGCAGAGTTTGTGTGGCAGTGGATTGTGGAAGCTCCCGCAGATGAGTCCAAGTTTTGATCATACACTCAATAGAGATTCAAGCAATGTTGTTTGATCTATCCGAGCTTGCCAACCTATCATCTGCACATTGGAAGTTTCATGAGCGTTGCTTCATGTCTTAAAGGATAGCCCGCGCTCTAAAGTTCCTATTTGGCTGTGAGACATGGTAAGCGGTCAGGTTCTCAATAGAGCAATTAAGTCTATGTAGAGCTAGCGATAAAGTAAATACAAAAGTGCGTTATAAGATCTCGACAGCGCGAGGGGTCGGGGGCCTGGGCGGAAGAGTGAAGCAGCGATAAAAAGATACAAAAACGCCAAGCAAGACGAGGGATTACAAAGGTATGAAGCCGAGTCAGACAGTGGGTCCTCCATAATTACCGTACCCAGCAGAAGCAGCGAGTGGGGGTAATGAGCCGATAGGAGGTCCAACCTGAGGAGAAACGGTATTGGGAGAATGCGCTTGGTATGCGAGCATTTGGGCCGCGGCGTACGGCGAGTTTTGTGGGTAGGGCGCAGTTGGCACCGCGGCGACGCGTGCGTTGTTGTACTGCGATCCGTTGGGAGAAGACGGAGGGCCATACGCACCATAGGTCGTCGTGATAGGCGTAGATGTTGAAGATGACGCGTGAGTAACTGGAACACCACCTCCGTACCCATACGCTTGTCCCGGCCAAGGCCTTGGTTGAGATTGAACGCCATTAACGACCTGAGGAGTCGGAGCGTAACCCGAGGCGATGTAAGGACGTCCGTTTTGAGAAGACTGATAGGGAGAGTAGGTGGAGGGATTACCGTTGGCCACATGTTGCCGATGAATGGGATATGCGGATGGGTAATGTTGTTGGCTGGTAGCGGAGACAGGAGCGGGAGCGTAGTGGATGGCATTGGGTACCTGCCCGTCCTGATGGTGATACGGAGCAGACACAGGCGCAGATGGAGGCTGAGGCTGAACTTGCTGTTGCTGAGTCGGGACGTAAGGGGGGTAATGAGGGGGATATTGGGCAGGTTGTGGTGCATACGGTTTCTGGTTGTGTGAGGCGGTGGCAGCAACATTGATGTACTGTCCATGTTGGTTGGTAGGTGGTGCGTAATGCCCGGGATTATACGAGTATTGCGTGTATGAAGATTTAGCTGGCCCGTTGTGGATGTATGCGTGTTGGCCAACGGTCTGTGTGACAGGTTGTGGCGGCGGGATGTGATGTACGGGAGCCTTGGAGCCAGACGCCTGCGGTTGTGAATGCCCGTTGGCGATCGCCGTACGGGATCGACTTTGCTTGCGCAGGCAAGCCTTGCAGAAGAACTCGACGGCATCCCAGTTTCGCTTCTGCCGGCCGATCCTCTCATCGGCTTGATCATGACATTCCGTGCTGTTATCCAACCAGAACAGAGTTAGTCACCGCAACGGCTCAGAATGTCCGATGATAAACTCACTGCTGCCACTTGCCGCAGGACTCGCAGGCTGTAATGACCTTTCCATCATCCTGTATCAACCGATGTTGTTCAGTCTCGTGCACCAAGAACCTTAGCCCCTCAGGGAACGACTCACGACGTTCCATCCTTTCTTATGACAGACCTCGCATGCAAGTTCCCAAGCATCGGATGGTGAGGCCGTGCCATTGGTTGCGGCAGCAGTAGCGTTCGGTGCAGTTTTTGTCCTCCGCACACGGCGACCAGCCCCGCCATTGATAGCGTGACCGCCAACTCCATTCTGGTTACTCACGCGACCCTCTGCGATGGCCTTCGCAAGAGCTTCAGCTTCCTCCTCCGCCTTGGCCTTGGCCAACTCTTCCTCTTCCTCTTGGATCTGCTTTATCTCCCGCTCGCGCTTCCTATCTTCGCGCTCCTTCTCACGCCGTTCTCGCTCCTCAGCCTGCAAGCGTTCGCGATGCTCCATACGTTGCGCTCGGTCCATCTTGACCTCCGCCTCGACCTTCGCTGCGGCCTCAGCATCCTCACGCTCCTTTTGACTCTGAAGCACGGCGAGTCGGCTAGATCGCTTGCGGCCGACGACTTCTTCGACTTGACGAAGAGCACGTAGCTGCTTTTGGTGCTCCCTGTCACGTTCCTAAGGTAATAGCAAGAAGTTAGCATGGGTTTTCGAGGCTGACGCAAATGGCGCCTTTACCTCCCAGACTTCCGTTACCCACGGGACTATATCTTGGGTCAGACGCTTGTATAGACTCTTTTCGTACATGCTAGTCGATCCTTTGAACCGCTCCGTCACTTGGTGCCATTCTTCAAGCGTAATACATAGCTGGAGATCCCGGGAATAAGCATGATGAACCCAGTCAAGAGTATTTGAAATACTCACTGTTTCCCATTCGATAAAGTTCGGATCATCTGGCGGGGGCCAAGGCGCGTCCTCAGCAGCGCGCTCCTCAGGCTTGGCGGGTTGTGCTTCCAGCTCAGCATCCGCAGGTTCACTGTTCGTTTTGGCTTCGTCTGACCGCGTCTCAGTCTCCGGAAGCTCAGCGTCGGACAGTTCCGTCAATTCCGAGTCGGAATCGTCATCAAGTCCCGTGCTTTTCCTGCTTGTTCCATTCGACCGCCTCCCTCTCCTTCCTTCATCAGATGGGGCGGGAGAAGAATTTTCTAACCACTCATCGGGGATCGGCTGCCATTCATCCTCCAACTCACGTCCGCGGATTCGAGTGCTGACCCGGGTACCCACAACCTTAGAACGCTTCGAAGGCGAGGATGATTCCGCGGCTGCGGCGCGTTTAGAACGACGAACCGGGGGATCTTGCTCTTGATCCGGCTGCGGAGCGGGAGGCGGAAGCACTGGTTTGACTGGCCGGCCCCTCTTCTTCGATGCCGCGGACACCTCAGCAGCTGCAGCCTTTCGAGGACCTCTTCTCTTCGGTATGGACTTTTTCAGTCGGGGTGGTAAAGCGTGTGTGCGTTGGATCCACAGACGTTCACCTGGAGCGGAATCAAAGAGGTGTTAGCGGAGTATTTCGTCACCAACGGGGTGGGGTGGCGCTAGGTTGATGATGGCTCCCAGTTGAGCCTGGGGCTGACCTCCGATGAACCAGTACGCGTTCTTCTTCACATCATATCCAATGGGTTCTGCTCGCTGGTCCGGAACAATGCAGTCTCGTGTGTCAGCAGACACAAATAAGACATTGGATGGGGGTCAGACAAGACGCACCCATGTGGCATAGTTATCATCGTCATTCATCAGACCGCGAACTCTCGTCGGGTTGCTAAAGGGCCATTCCGTGACCAAGTGCAGGACGTCCAGTTTGGATTCGATCGGTAATGAAACCCATTCAATAGGCTCATCTTCAGAGCCTAGGGGATTCGTGTCTGGGTTTCGCTTGATGTGTTGTTTACGGAGGTATATCTGCCAGGTCTCGGCGCTGCCGTGAAAGGAGGCCAGTGTCAGACAGGTTACACAAAGGTTGTGAATAAGCGAGCTTACTTTATTCGGCGGTCCAACGTTAGTGTATACAACATCTTGTGCATGAGTTTGGGCAAGATGGTGAACGTCGAGTCTCCCAGGTCATCCTCAAGCATCTGACAACAGAAACCATAGACGCGTCAGACCTAGACAATAACATTCGGGATCTGGGGAGAAAGGGGTAGGAACACGTTCAAGAACCAAAACCAGAGTTTGGTCGCGGTATCGGCAGGCCTACTGCGAGGAGATACGGAACATCGCACATATCCATAGTAAACAGGCGCCCACAACAGGGGTTTGTGCCGACCGAGGTGAGGCATCAGAGTGGGTGGGTGGCAAACAATATCGACGTTCGCGAGAACAGCTTCGCAGATGCGAATAGGCCCGCGTAGGTTGGAGATAGGACTAGAAAGCTTGACTGCCCATTACCTGAACGGTATAATCCGGTACACCTATGGCCGGCATGAAGGTGGTGATGTATTGACACACGGCGGCCCATTTGGATTGGGTGCGTAGATATTGGACGTTGGGCGAGAGCTCTTCCGGGACCGTGTCAGGCGGTGTCGAGGGTTGCTGCTTGGGTTGAACGACCCGTTTTGGTGGCATTCGGGAACGGGCACGCGGTGTTCAGACTTGTCCTTCGGTCGGCTTTGAAACTGTAACGGAGATGCCAACAAACGTTTGGCAGGGATTGGTAGGACTGTCAAACACTTCCGCCTCACCCCCGTCTGGTCCGAAAAGAAGCGACCTTATCCCGCACTCGCAACGTGGAAAGGCCGATACGACCGTCGTCCTGGGACAGCGCCTGGGACAAAAGGGCGCACAGAGAAAGGCCCTTGTGAGTGAAGCTCATGTCTTGACCGACAGAGAGCGAGATGCTACTGGCGTCCTCGGTAACTGATCACCATGATGCGCCCGTCAATCAAGGTTAGCGCCGCGTACCTCCTATTCACTCTGCACATATGTGCACTGAGAAGCTTGGTTACTTTACAGTTTTTTCACAGCTTACACGGACTGTTGAACGTGCAATTTGGTCGCCTCATTCAGGTATCAGCTCACCAGCCCGAGGTTCTCCTGCCAGATGTGGTTAGGCTGTCCACAGATCTGGGCCGGGGTGCAAAGCGCACAGTCCTTCCCGATGAGCAGCTGGAAGTTTGCCTAGCGGGCGCTCCTCTTATTTCCTTAGTCCTGACCCTTGACAGACACAAAATTTGCTTGTGGAGCGGGTGCCTCGCATTTCACGCTGGCTAGTCTAATCCAACCAACGAGCGCGTCAGTCGTAAGCCTTGATGAGTCTTTCGCATTCCAGATCTTATCTGACAATCCAGGTTGTCTGCGGACTGAATCGCGTGTCGGTGATAAGGCAGTTGTTTCGATCGAAGCGTTCAACGAAGGCATGAAGTTTCCGAGGAACATGTTAGAAATGTCTCTGAGAAAGATGCGTCATTGAGCAGTTTGTATCTTCCCCGCCTTTTTCAGTCCGAACGCACTTGCGTTTCGATCGAGATAACGGGGCCGAATCCAGGACGAGGCAGCCAAAAAAGACTTCCAGGTCTCTCTCACCCATCCCGCACCTGAGGCATGGACGCGGGGTACGATGTATGCGGTCGATTTCACGCCAGGGACCATGACTATGCAGTTGCTTCTCTCACATCCCTTACCCCCGTCGCCTCTGCCCTGCCTCCTTAAAAGCCTGGTCCTTCCAATGTCTTGTCTACCACTTTCAAGACAACACCTCCCTCCTCACATCGCACACATGCCCACTTTAGTCCATCGCCTCTCCCATATGTCTGTCCACGTGGTTCGTAAAGCACCTCGCGTTGACGCCGAAGATGACGCCCGCAGCGATTGCACTCTCGATGACGATAATCATTTTGGTGTTCCGCTTGAGCGCTTCGGGACATACGACGATACCGACAATACTGACGCGTATGCACTCGACGATGAACACGTATCTGCCCTCCGTATCAGCCAAGACGAAGATTGGCTGGCGGCCCAATACTCGGACGACGACCACTACTCCTCTGGATCTGGCACTCCATCATCAGATGATGGGGATCTCCCGGGAACGTCAGAGGTGCGCCGTGAACCCTCTCAGATCACGTGAGGAGGAGTTTTCCGAAGATACTAATCCTGACGTCTAATTCACAGGGCATGCACCGGCTTCCTGTGTCCGAAGTCACCTTCAAAACATTGGATGCAGAGTCCTCGGAGCTCGACCTGCTTGAGTACCTCAACACAGAGGAGAACCGCGACGATCCGTGGAATCATTCCGTCCCAATACTCGACATCGTCCCACAGGAGAACCACGTCGAGGCCATGATGCTTCGCCTACAACCCTTCGACTCACCTCCCTTTCAGAACGTCGCCGAGTGTCTCGACCTCATGCGGCAGCTGCTAGAGGTATGTCGAACAGTCTAGTCTTTCATTTTGTAAATTGGCCCTTGTATCCTAACCGAACCTTGTCACTCCTTTAGGGTCTTGCCTTCTTCCATGAACACAAAATCACCAATATCGACTTCTCGCCATATAACATTGGCATGGACACCGGACTCCTCCCAGTCGATGCACCGAATTGGGACAGGTCAGAGGGCCACGTGCAGTATCATCTGATGGACTTCTCCACCGCCACCCGAGCATCAGCTGACCTCACTGCCAACGAACGCCTTGATATTAAGGAGTTGGGGTCGTCATTGAAGCGCATATTCCAAAAGGTGCGCGTGCCAAGACGCAAGCTTAACCTTCTCATTTCGCTGACCTGCTTGACTCTTACCAGATGCCTGAGATGGACTTCTTGTCCCATTTCCTTTCGTCCATGACCGGCTCTGATGCCGCATCGAGGCCGAGCGCTGCTGAGGCCTTGGCACTGCTGGACACGATGAGTGCAGACCTGCCGCCTGAGACGATCTTCCAGCGCCTCGCCTGACCCGATCGTCTTGCTCGCTCCCTTGCATTCCATGGCCCAATTCAGTTCAATCCTACTCATTCTGCATCCTATCTCCTCTCCTTTGCATCTCGATACCCTCACTCTTCTTCTGATCAACATTCGCATTTCCACTCTGTTCACTGTTAGAATTCCCTCCCAATCTGGCACGGTTATCCTTTTTCGAGGCAGTCTCAGTTCATTATTCGTCGCATTCAAAAAGAAATGAATATATGAAAGAAAATATATGAAATACCGAGCGACGAGACCCAGCTCAGTCAAGATGTTTTCACATATCTGTGAGGTGAAAGGAGGTCCATTAGCGTTACACGATGGGAAATTCATCCTGCGGGATACACACGTCGCGTCGATCTGAATAACTTGCGGCAGGGCGAGAATTATCTTTCTCTTGTACCCTGCCATGTCATCTCGCTGGCACGGGTTTCCTTCTAGATAGATCGTCTTGAGGGTGCTTATTGCTGCTAACTGTGAGTCGAGGTCATGCAGGTTAGGAATCTTGTTATCATTCATCTAAGACGAAGATTGACGTTTTAGGACACTCTTAAGAGAGCCCACAGCCACAGCCACACTCTCACCCAAAGTTCCTCCAGAGACTTGAGGTGCGACAGGTTTTCTAGCGCAGGAATGCGATTGCTCCCAACATCAAGAGTCTCCAGCTTGAGCTGATTATGCCAAGGTGACGTTTGGCTCAACAAAGCGCCCAATGCGACACGCTCCAAACTCACGTTGTTTTCAAGACCTTCAAGTCGTTCGATACCATTGTGACTGATGTAAAGCTCCCGGAGATTAACCAAGCTATCCAATCCTTCAATCTTCACCAGCCGATTGGACTGGACCGACAAGATCTGGAGCTTCTGGAGCATAGCGAGGTTCTAGGTTCAAACAGATCAGCCTAGGGCCTGGGAGGCGGAGGATGTGAGAAGTCCGGAGAGAGAAGTAGGAAGGCGACTTACCTCTAGCTTGGATATCTTGTTTTTCCCGAGCCATAATTCTTCGAGATTCATGAGGGCATCGAGGCTTTCAATCACCTAGCGGCAACCTTGACATGAACGACCATCCACAATGGGGATAAAGATGCACACCCACTCGTAATCTGTTGCCTCCTAGCTCAAGGCTCCGTAGCGTTGATCCAATATCATGTAAATTCGTGATCTTCGTGATCTTGTTCTGGACGAAATACAAGGTATGGATAGCCGATAGAGACGAAACAACCTCAGGAACTTGGCGGAGCAGATTAAAAGAGAGGTCGAGAGACCTGGAGCCAAAATCAAGACGATCAGGTGGATTGATGGCTCTCGTGATACCGAGGGCGGCTTACCGCAATTTGGAGTGGTCCTTGAGCGAATCGCCGAGGTGTTTGATCTTGTTATCATACAAGTCTAACTCCTCTAGGCTGACAAGCGGCCCAAAATCGGCTTCATCGATTGTCGCGATGAAGTTCTGACGAAGACAGAGCTTCTTGAGCGACGCGGCAAATCGAGGGAGATTCAGAGGTGCGCACGACTGAATGCGACTTTGATTGATATTAAGTTCCTATACCCGCAACACGAACTTTAGAAGTATATATTGGAGAAGAGAGCTCTCGACTAACATCGGTGTCGTCTGGATACGTAGAGAGAAAGCCCTGCGCGTGTTCATCGTCCACCGCTTCTCCTCCTGTCTCCTCGTCGTCTGAGGCTTCAAGCTCAATGATTTCGTGCTTCAAGACCACCTGTCGCTTCTCTAATTCAGGGGCTTCTCCTAGAGTAGTCGAATCTGGCACGGGAGCACTGTGCGCTTCAGAGCTGGTGGCAGGTACGACATTTGGTTTCTGGTCAGCAATCTGCAGCTTCGAAAAGTTGTCTAGCACGGCCTCTTTGCATCAAAGATAGCGCTTTAATCAGTAGCACTCCTTGTCCAATAGCATGAGGCTTACTATCAGGAACTGCAGACATGGATAGCGAGATGAGTGGAGAGAACCCCTAATCGCGCCTTATTTGGTCCAGTCTGAAATGCAGAGTCACGCGATGACTCCCCACTTATGACTGATATTCTTCTGCAGGCGCACCTCTGTGCAATTGACTTTGTAGTTGCGTTGCGTCCTGAGAGCCTGTTAATATTGCTCTGACTCATGCCGTATCCTGGACGACATCACCCTATCCAGCCTGGCCCATGATGGATGATTCAGCTGCAGCTGAAGCTGCAGCTTCAGCTTCTTCTACTTTTGCTCGAATTCTAAGACGAGAAAATCTCGAATGGCGCACATCTTGCTTTCTAGCTCATCTTGAAAGATCGAGGATACCCCGACTTTACTGATGTTTCTGCTTCAGCCAAACCACTCCGTCTGCGAAGTTAGGGCTGTTACCCGCCTCTGCTGCGGTGTTGGAACTCAAATCCACCAGCATCTGTCTCGTGACTCAATAGTGATCATTATGAATGTTAATATCCCTTGTCATGATCACATTCATCTGGACTCAGTCAACCGGACATGTCACCCGACGCTAGCGTACTATGCAGGGGAAGCAAACGAGGCTCAGTTTGATAATTTGTCCCGGGAGAAGCTTACAGCTTCAACGCTCAGGCAGATGCAAAAAGGTCAAAAAGATCACGCGGTGCACCTAAACTCGCCTCGTTGCAAACTTTGCGGAAGTCTCCTTTCCCCTTGGACTCGCATCGTGACACCCAACTACCAGCGAGGGAAAGGAATGATCGACGAGCCAAATGCTTTTCAGGCCTTTCAGGTGCTCCGGTATCAGTGTCTACGACTTCCTTGTTCGTCCTAATGAATCCCAGCCAATGTTCTGGCGCCAGCATGCGAAGCCTTCACCACCCAGGTTGTACGCTATCCGTAGGTATCGGGGTCTCTCACCCAAAGATGGTGGGGATGATACACGTGAGTCATTCACCTTACTACAGGGACTCTGTGGGACCCTATCGTAACGCCCAAAGTAGACAGCTTAGTGTGAGCGGAGCCCCCTCCACATTCGGCATTGTTAGTCACATTTTCTGACATCAACGTGCATTCTGCGCCTGCATTTCATGCCGCTGCACCGCAACTCTCATGCTGAGGCGTGAGGCTTTCGTACAAACCCTCGGATGGCAGTACGCCACAATATACGGACCGGGTAGCGCTTCACATTACCATGCAGTGAAGGCTATCCATACTATACACGAACCTCTGGGAATAGCAACCCGAGTATGATCTGACCCGGCCTGGATTTTGCTGCATTTTCCCAGTTGCCTGGCTCATCTACGTCCCCTCAGTCACACAAGCCAAAGAGACAAGGCAGCCATTGTCAGCCTCTGTACCCCGAAGTGATTGAGTGGCCCGATCTCATCGCAGAGCAAGGTACTAGGCTCCGAAATTGTCTCCCTTTTTCTCCCGATGGGAACCTTTGGATCGAGCCGTCCAGAGGTATGGCGTCTACTCTAGGCACCCCCAGCTCTCTCGCTGTTTCCATGAGACCATTTTACCTGCAGAAAAGCATGTGCAAGAACTGACTCAGGGACAATGCGTGACCCATGGGGGACGGGAAGCGGCCAGCTTAGCGTGCAACTGGCTTCAAATGCGACTGCCCTGACGCCAGTTACTTGTGTTAGCGAGGGCTATGTCGGGCCGCAGAGACTGTCAATCTGGCATTGCAGCTCCCTCGCACGTTCTCGTGAAGTGACAGCTGAATAGCTAGGCCCACTTCCTAGATATATTGTCGATCTCACGTTATCATAGTTCGACATGTATGGTGTAGGCAAAATACGATCTGTATGTATGATCCCAACTACAAACTTTCTTCCCGGCCGCGGACGGCGTACAGGCCTGTAGCGCGCCGCCTTCCACATCCAGAGCTCAGTTTGAACGAGCACCCAAACAACGGCTGGGGCTCGATCACCACCAATCGAAGAGCACGTTGATCTCAGCCGTCTCGTCTTGAAGCGCCCGTTAGTGGAGGTAGTTTCTCTCGAAAGGGTCGCCTTATGTGAATCGCAGGGGAGGGCCTTTTAACACCCCTCGGCGAGATTCTCCGAAAGCGATGATTTCAAGAGAGATACATGAAGCGATTCACAAGGCCTGCTGATCTCCATGTTCCTGCTTTCCATGCTACACACCGACCGCCTTGAGATTACGCGATCAATCTCCAAGAGTCCCTAGGTTTGGGGCATAAAGTCTCACGAGAAACAATCGGGAGACATCGAGCTTGGAAACATCGAGAAGTTAACATGAAGTTCAGCTTGTCGAATTATCTGGGACGCTCTGGAGTCTTCTAGCCCTATTGCAGCTGCGCGGGATCTATCTCCCCATCACCTCCTAAAGACTACTGCCTATGCCTTACCTAGCAGTGCTAATGGTGGGTGAAATATTTCCGGGAACCCTGAAGCCTAGACTTGAGCTTTATACAGAGAATCTTCTTTCGGCGACAACCACTTCCTCCTTTATCATCCTGCGACGCTTACGCCCCACTGGCTGCTCAAGCCATACTCCGGGACAGTCGCAACGACTTCCAACTGATCCTGTCATGAATACACTGCAATATCGTAATCATTAAGCGAATCCTAGTTGTGCTGCATCATAGCCCAGGACCGTCTATCCGTGTCCTCTTCGTGATCGGCCCGAGGTCTGGTGCATCGCCTCTCATCTCTTTCCCAGCCTGATAACTCTCTAGGAGTGTGTCACCGACCACACGTCGCAGCTCCTCATCGGGGTCGGTGCCTTCGCACTCTGACCGCTCCATGATCTCCTGTACTTGGACCATGAGTTCTGAGGATAGATGTTCCGTGGTTCTTTCTGTTAAGAACTGCGACGGTGGCGATACTATTTGCAGCGGCGCTTCAAACGAAGGTGACAGGCTGCGTAAGTAGTTCGCAATCTCTGGGAAGTCCTCTTCGAGGTTATCGCTGGGCTATGGGTAGGGATATCGAGTTAATCAAGACGATATATCCTTCGGGAACATTGATGAATGGCTGGCTTACCCTCTGTCCCTCGTGGTTTCGATGATCAGCGTTTGCGCCAATTTCAACGAGATGCCTCGCAGTCGCGATGGTCTCCACTACGAAAAGTGGTGTCTCTCCATCCTCGTCGATGACGTTGACATCTCCACCACGACTAATCAGGTAATCGAGCATATCGGTCTGACCATACGAGGCTGCGGCATGCCTATAGAACTGACGAAAATGAGCATAGCTACTTGCGAACGTCGGTGGGATATTCACATTGGTGTATAGGTATTAGGATCTGGAACATTAGGGGAAAGACCTTCTTCTTCAATTAGATCCTGTTCGAGAATGTCAATAGTGGCTACCCAAGCCAGGACAGCGAGCCTCACCTTGACGCGCTCAAGGTCACCATCACCAGCAGCAACCCAGATGTTCTTCTGGTTGGTGACTGCACTTTGACGAACCATTGCAATAAGTTTCCGCGAAAACAATGAAAATCTTCTAATAGAACGATCTACTGTCAAACAATCATATGTACAGGAATCAGAATATGTATATGACTTACAGAGTCAAAGCGCATGTTTAGTGTCTGTAAGCGGTCATAACGGCTTTAGGGGTTTGAGCTCCACTGGATGCGAGAACTTGAGCTGAGAATTTTTTCACAGTCAACCACCCCATAATCTCCTACCTCCCCTTTCAGCCCAACGAACCTCATACCCCATTTTCTCTTCTATACATAGACACATAGACTTTCTCGAATGGTCAGAGACAGTCTGGTTTGGCTCACGACTAGTTCAAGTAGCTGACTTGCAATTGCCATTCAGGCTGACTGGTCTTCTTACTCTCGTGGCGGTGGCGGCTATAGCGGCAGTGGCAGCAATGGATACGGCGGTGGCAGCGGATATGGGGGCTCGGGTGGTTATGGCTCATGGGGTGGTGGCGCTGGAGGCGACAAAATGAGTGCCCTGGGTGGTGGCCTTCGCAATATCGACTGGACCTCGCAAAGTCTCACCAAGTTCGAGAAGAACTTCTACCGGGAGGACCCCCGTGTCAGCGCTCGTAGCGAGCGTGAGGTCGAAGAGTTCCGGCGTGCGAAGGAGATCAAGGTATGCGATACAGTCTCCATGTCGGCAAATATCAGACGCATGCTCACAGCGTGTTTTGTTATCAGACACAAGGAAGTGCATGTCCCCGTCCTGTGACCACGTTCGAGGAGGCTGGATTCCCCGATTACATTATGACATCGATCAAACAAGCCGGCTTCAAACTGCCATCTCCTATTCAATGTCAATCTTGGCCAATAGCCCTATCTGGTCGAGACGTTGTTGCCGTTGCTCAAACTGGCAGTGGGAAGACAATCTCTTTCGCACTACCTGCGATGTTACACATTAACGCGTCAGTCCTTGCCCGTTGAGTTCACTGATCAGTCATTGACAGGAGCCTTGGTTTTTAGGCAACCGCTGCTTGCACCCGGTGACGGACCGATTGTGCTCGTCTTGGCACCCACGCGCGAGCTGGCTGTCCAGATCCACGAGGAGTGTGTTAAATTTGGGTGAGTTCTCAAGCAAATGTATCGGTTGCCCCAAATTTTGACAGCCTCATCCCACCTGCAGCACAAACTCGAAAATCCGTAACACGGCCATCTATGGCGGTGCGCCCAAGGGCCAACAGATCCGTGACCTCCAGAGAGGTGTCGAAATTGTTATCGCTACTCCTGGTCGACTGATCGACATGCTCGAGACCAATAAGACGAATTTGCGCCGCGTTACTTATCTTGTTATGGATGAGGCTGATCGCATGCTGGACATGGGTTTCGAACCTCAGATCAGGAAGATCGTTGGACAGATCAGGCCCGATCGTCAGACACTCATGTTCAGTGCTACCTGGCCGAAAGAGGTTCAGAGACTCGCTTCTGTAAGACCAGCCATTTAATAGTCCTCCAACTCGATCGTGTCCGCTGACATGGAATTTGCATGTCAGGATTTCTTGAACAACTTCGTGCAAGTCAATATTGGCTCGATGGAGCTGACCGCGAACCACAACATCCAGCAGAACATCATCATCTGCACCGACTTTGAGAAGCGGGCTCAGCTCCTTAAGCACCTTGACATGATCAGCAGCGAGAATGCCAAGGTCTTGATCTTTGTGGGCACCAAGCGTGTTGCGGATGATATCACCAAGTACCTCCGACAAGATGGCTGGCCTGCGCTGGCCATTCACGGTGACAAAGAACAGTGAGCACTACCATTTCCTTTGGCGACAGTCGACTAACGCAACTGGGATCCCCAGACGTGAACGTGATTGGGTCCTCAGCGAATTTAAAGCAGGACGGTCGCCGATCTTGATTGCAACTGATGTTGCCAGTCGTGGTATTGGTATGCATTTCTCATCTCTTTTGCTTCATTCACCCGCCTGTCATCGAGCTCGGTTATGCCGAGGCTGGAGGCCCAGGCGACAGCACTGTTCCTTTCTTTTCGCAGGGGTGACCTCCAGGTCAAGGGCAACGTCTGGCTGATCTGGGACACTACGCGCATACCAAAGATAAGAGTCACTTTCGTGTTTGCTTCATCCCATACGAGAACGACAAGGTCCTCCATCAAAACGGGAAACACATCCGGACGAACCCTACTAACAAAGAGAATCCGAGTTTCATGCTTTTCGCAAGTATGAAAGGGGGCCTTGTTGATCGCTTGTGTACGCTGATTCTGTGTTGTTCGGACATTGTTGCAATGTCTTGGACGCATCGGTCAAGCGCGGCATCTTGTGTAACTCGGCACTCATTCTTGTTGGGGTTCATTTCAAGAGATGGTGGTTTCCTTGGACCTTGGGACTTTCGTAGTGGCGGTGAAACGGACTGGAACACTTTTCGCGTGTATCGTCGTCTTTATATCGATCGGATTGCTTGGCCCTTGGACACGGTTGGATCAGCCTCGCCCGTCCACACTTTTTGGGCGATTGCATGACGACATTGTTTGCTCTAACGGACATGCATTTGTCGTCGGCGTCGCCTCTATTTTTCGCGATAGACCTGACATCTCGGATATGGATTAACTTGATCATATTTCCTGCTTCCTTCACGTTCCTGCGACTTTTCTCCGAATGATCAGATGTCAAGGATGTTGGATATGTCATCGTACGTCAAGCTGCCGTATTTCCGATTATCACCAATAAATTGACATTATTCGAATTTTAGAACTATGACTTCCCCAATAACACCGAAGACTACGTGCATCGTATTGGCCGCACTGGGGTGCGTACTCCCTGCCTTCCTACGATCCGATCAACATCCAACTGATGGCAATTTTTGCGTTTGTAGCGTGCTGGTGCCAAAGGAGTATCCTTCACCTACTTCACAGCCGATAACGCGAACAAGGCGAAGGATTTGATGGCTATCCTGAGAGAGGCCAATTCAGTCATTCCTCCCGAGCTGGAGCAGATGGGCCAATACGGAGGTGGTGGCGGTGGACGATGTGAGTTTTTCCTCCTCTCTGGGTCTAGGTTTTGCTGTTCCGTTGCAAGTGCTGAGCTTGGGAATGATACCTCTTTACAGCTCGCTTCGGTGGGGGCGGCGGGGGACGTGGCGGAGGTGGGCGTGGCGGAGGACGCGGTGGTGGGGGCAGTGGGAGCCGTTATGGTGGTGGCGGAGGCTATGGTGGTGGGGGCGGTGGTAAGTTTATCTGCGGCCCTGCAAGCCTCGCATTTGAAGTCACTCTGACACGATTTTTCTCATGGTTGCAGGCTATGGAGGTGGTGGATATGGCGATGGATACTAAGCTTGCATTGGGCTCCAGCAGTTGGGCTCCCTATGCCTCACCCCCTGCATACTTTCTGCCACGTTTGTATTCGTTCCGCTGCGGCTTGTGGCCGTCTATCGTGACGTCCTCTCCACCTCACTCCACTTCTGTCCTCTTGCCTCGCGTTCACTGGGCTGTGTTCATAGCTTTAAACGTGTACCATATATTGCGCTGCCTCATGCGCACATCCTAATACCAGTCGACTTGGCGATCCACTGCGCGTGAGAGGGGCTTAAATTGAGTTAGTTGACACCGCATGAATTCAAGCCCCTTTGTTCAGGGCTCAGTACCCCTTGCTACATCTTGATCCGCTGTCCCATGTTTCGGTGCTCGGAATAAATCTTCCACCATATCCCCTACTCACCGCTGCTCATCAACCAAGTTCTTTGTCTCATCATTCAGAGCTCGTCGTCATTATCGTCTTCGTTTCTAGTAACCAACACCGAAGTATTCCAGTTGGCGTGTGGATAATAGAACCCGATCCGCTATTCAAAAGGCCTTTCCCGCCTTCAACTCGCCGACTCGATCGTTCCAATCATCTTATCTCTCTTCCAACCAAGCGTTCTTCTCCCATCCATCTCTCACCCTCCTATTCTTCTCTCGTCCTTCCACCTTTCTAGCAACTCCAATGCTCAACTTGTTCCTCTGCACGAGTCGCTCAGCGATCGAGGAGGATGATGGTGATTACACCTGGAACACGTCGTCCAACTCGCCGCCAAGGAAGAAGAACTCGATGGGAAAGGGCAAGAAAGCTGTCATCAAAGGTCTTCAGATTGGTGCTCCCACTGACTTCAAGCATGAGAATCATATGGGCTACGACGAGGTCAGCTCTGGCTTTAGATGTTGCGAACTAGACTGGTGGCTGATCACAGTCTTCTCCCTATCCCAGATCGCGAACATGGACGTCGCTCGCTACCAAGAGGAAATGCGGATTCGCATTGCCCAGGTTAGTTCTCAACTGCAGTCTGCTCGACGTTCCAAACTGACCTCCGGCCAACTTGCTCCACCCTTTTTCTGCACAGATGACCCAGGCTGGCACCGTCATCTCGGCCTCCTTTCCTCAAGTCTCCCAAGCCACACCGCGCGAACCGGCGAACGCCTTGATCAATCCTTCCGAACGCCGATCATCTCCACCATCCTCCATCTCCTCCATCCGATCGTCTTCAGCGCGTCCCGTCAGACGCAAGGCCGTGCCTTCCGTCCTACTCGACAACTACTCGTACAGGGAGGTCGCGACACCTCAGCCAAGTCCGCCCTTGATGAGAGAACGCCGAGGAAGCGAAAATAGCGTGCAACGTGCCCAAGTGCCTTCTTTCGGTGAGAAGCAGTCAAATGCAAGCGGACCGAGCTCTAGGAAGCCGGTAGCCCCTTACGAAGTGCCGATCGCCGCAGCCCGTTCCTAATGGACAACACGGGGTTGACAAAGGCAGATTGGACTTTGGCATGACTGCGCCATTACCAGGTGCTTGTGTACCGTCCACACTCCATTCAGCCCTGCCGCGCAACCCGCTTCAGCTCTCGTCAACAATCACAAGTCGTGTTTGACTCCTGCTTTCCCCTCTGAAGTGAGCAGGCTCGCCCCCCATTTTCTATTCTTCTTTTTTCAATCACATCGTTGCCGCACACTCCATTCTTCCCTTCTTGGTTCGTTCCATGTATATGTATCGAAATGTTGGACCACCCCCACATCCTATTTAATCCACTGCCCATCATCTCCCCAGTCCCATCAGTTTTCTCTCCCTCATTCATACCTTTTGTACAGTGTACTACCGGAACCTCTACCCTCACTGTCTTTGTTTTCCAACTTATCTTCGTTTTCTGTGTCATATACTGTTTGCAATTGTTGGGATTAGATAGGATAGCTGCTTTCGATTATTTTATGTCAAGACCTGTTTTTTTTCTCCCTTAACCTCGGTACGAGATAGGAGTAATTAGTTAAAACAGATACTAGCAGACACACCGCTATGGCGATGTTGCGCGAGCTCTATCCCTCCGGTGATAGTGTCCCGACTAGCAGAGATATTTAGGTCCGTCGGGTACGCCTCGAAAGCGCCCACTCCATGAAACCTACACGTGGCTGGCTGTAACTCTAAGCGCTCCTTGGAAACGTGCTCTCAGTATCGCAACTTGGGACTCAAGCGTCGGCCAACCTTACCAGCAAGTCGTTCGGAGCAGTCGCCGCCCGTGTACTTTGGGGCACGGATGTCATCGACTTTGACGGCCTCGTAAGAAGCCTGTCGAACACGTCTTTGGTCATCGAGACACGACCGATCTATCCGTACTCTGTTCACTCCTCCTGTAGATGGCACCAAGGCTCCAGGTCCTAGTCCTCGGACTCGACAACCAAACACCATCCCATACGAGACGACTGACCATCCGACGGGGCTCCTTGCCCTTACGGGTATCGACAGAGGGCACGTTAGGACTGTAGGCTTCGCCAAACTAGTATGGACCTTTGAGGATATGTCACGCGTCATGAACTCTCTTCCTGGTCTCGTCGAGTTCCAAATGCAGGCGCGATCCAATCACGATGGGCAGCGTGACCTCACGCGAGTGGAGCGATCCATCCGGCGCACCCAACTTCCTGCGGTGGTGCTATGGTTGATTGCTGGGGGCTGGCCCAACCTCAAAGTCCTCAGTTTATCTCGATCTCAGCGGGTTCTCGCGCTTTTAGGGGAGCTTGAGAAGTGGCTCCTATAGTCGTGATGTGCAACACGGTAGGGGAAGCAATCTCGATACGCTCAAGCTCACTGGGAAGCTGCTTCGTTGGGTTAAAGAAACTCGATCATCTCGACTGGTCAGACGCCATCAAGGAATTCGATGATCTGGTCGTGGGGCTGGCAGAGGACCTCGTCAGGTTGTTCAAACTCAGCCTAAATCTGGTCGTGCCAACGCCCGATTTTACCAGTTCGGGGGGCCCAGACAACCTGATTCTGAACAGAGTGTATGGGGCATGTCAGATGTGCAAGCAGTTGAGCAAGTAAATCGTCATCGGTTGCCAGAATATGTGAGTATTGGGGTTTGGAAGTTTGCTCCATTATCAACTACAGGCTTGCTTGACATGAGCACTGATGATAATCTAGCAAATGGCAAGTACGTGTCAACCGCCTCCAAACCCTAGGTCTAGATTCGAAAGGGTACAACAAAGAGACCTACAGATAGCACTACATGAACAAAACAGAAGTCGAAGGGAATAAGAGAATACAAGATAAATACGCTCGGAACGTCGTCTATAATTCGTTCGCGCGTTCATCCCACCTATCACCTCCTGCCTGAGCTACTGGGCAATGGAATTCGCGACTTCATCGAGCCGGTACTCGACTTGGTCCTAAGCGGCCGGGAAGGCTGTAGCTGCTGCTCTGACGTTCGCCATCCGCCCTCATCAAATACATCAGCGGTGACCGGGATACCACCACCCCCACCCCCGCTCGTGAACCTGCAGTATTTGCTGTCCTGGAGGCCCATACCAACATACACGCCACTGTCCGCATCATCTCCATCGACCTGCTCCCCATGGTATCCCAAATCGAGATCCGCAATTCGCTCGTTGGCTGCGACGCGCCGTAGCTCTTCGTCTAGCGACATGGACGTATCAGCCAGTCCAGCACGCGGCAGCAGCGGTTGTGAAGTGGAAGGCCTCGAGGTCTTGAAGCTGCGCCGCATTGTGTTGTGAAGCGCTGTGCTGGCGGAAACATGAGAGGCCCATCCTGACTCGTCCCCCTCTTCCTCTGTTCCATCTTCATCGTTACCCGTCGGCGCCAAAGGATGCAATCTCTCTCGGACCCTTTCTCGGGGAACCAATTGCAACATGCTCGTCTCATCATCCACATCATCCTCGTCATCAAATTGATGTGCGTTGATCAAGATCGCAGAAGTGTGAAGCTCCAACGACTGCTTCCTTGCACGAGCTGACTGCGGCCCGACAGATGTGGAGCGGCTGGAACGAGCTGGGGGCCTTGGTCTCGAAGTGACGTCCACTCCGGTCAGAGGCGACTTGGGAGGTCGAGCGGAGAAGATAGTTGGTGTGCCTAGAACGGGCATTGGTCGCTGCAATGAAGATCTGTGTCGGTTGGTTTCTGGGGCTGAGGGGACTGTGGCAGTCCTGGATGTTGGATTGTTGATCGGGGTGACATCCCTAGCTTTCCCTTTCCCCTTCTTGTCGACAGCGGCAGCGGGGACAGGCAGAAGGTCGGTCAGACTAAGGTCCGAAGGGCGTGCGCATCTCCGAGCATCCAATTCACCACCCCGCTCCTCGCCGCGATGAGACGATTCGTCCGAGATCTCCTCGATAATCTCTACCGCCTGTTCTTCCCCTAGCGGAGCAGGCGGCGTCGGCGCATCTGTTCCACCGGATTGCTGCTGTCCGGTCGCATTCAGGCCCTGATCGTGATCATTGTCTAGTTCCGTATCAGAGCATAACGAAGGAGTGGTGACATCCGAGGAAGAAAGCCCCGCGAGGCGATCTGGATTGACTGGAGGAGGAGCGAGGCCACCAAAGTAGATACGAGGTACACCCGAACTGTGGAGGGAATCGGCACTGACTGAGGCGGCGAGCCGTTCCAGGTAGGCTTTGGAAGGTCTGGAGGGTCCCGGTTGGTTGAGCCGACGAGAGAGACTATGATCCAGCCAGCTGTGAACGCTGTTGGAAGATCCGGAGGTGTTTGCAGTAGAGGTGCTTGCTCGAAGGGCGCTCTCGTCTTGACCAGCGGTATCGAGATTGTCTGCATTGTCTATTGTAAGATCCACTCTACGCCTTGTAGCAGTAGCTATAGAATGTTTCTCGCGAGATCAGCTGCAAGTCATGAAAAGACACTTAGAATGTGTAAGAGAAAACGTACGCAAGTTTTGTTCAGAACCGACGTCTACGGTCCCCGCTTTCCTCTTCAGCGCCGCTTTGAGAGTCTGCAATCCAGAGGACATCGATGAGTTGGATGTCAACGATATGCTGCTGGCCGTAGCCCTTCTCAGCGTCATGGGGGAGATGATGGGCCCGGACGCTGCTCCGGTCCGTTTCAATTTGGCCATTTTCAACTCCTGCAAGAAATCATCCATCGATTCTGTCGGTACCGTGGGTTTCAGACTCCTAGAAAATGCGCTGTTCTAAGATTTTAATAAAAATTGTTTCATGTTAGAAAGAAGAGTGCGTATTGGGTCAGGGATAGCGAGATTTGCGATTTACCTTCTGTGGTGGTTGATGGGTGTCTCCTCTCGCGGAAGGATGGCGAGGTCCATTCGCCCAGACCGTTGCTGGGATGGCGATATAACCGGGCGGTGGCGGCGGCGGTGGGGCGGGAGGCGGCATGGAGAGAGCTTGATCTGTAGATGACCTGGCTTCCAGCTAGAAAGTATTGAATGTTAGTGAAGATCGCCCCACACATTCGAATGTAAGCTTTTGCTAACTTGAGCTTTGAGCCATTGCACTTCCTCTTCCAACCGACGTATACGTTGCTGTTCCTCCCCATCTACTTCCTCCCTCCGTTCCAGGCTGTGATCTCGTTCTCCACTTGTTTCTCTAGCCTTTCCTTTGCCTTTGGAATCGTAGGATACGTTAGTCCGGTGAGCTGCAGCGAACGAGGGCATGAGCTCAGAGGGCGACATTGTCACATCTCCAGTAAAGACACCTGGAGCACTGGGTCTGCACAGAGTCGAGACAGGCTCCTCGGACGGGGTTGTTGACTTCGGTTTCGCTGTAGCTGCCTTCTTGACCTTGCCTGGCGGTGGTGTCGGCATCCTGTCTAATATGACGATCTCATCGTCATCTTCGACCTTGATGGCTTGTCGCACAGGTTCTGGGACCGAAAGAACCGTGGCCGATTCAGGGACAGGTGTCCTGGCTTTCGAGGGCGGTCGAGTGGTGTCAACGGAAGATGCAGTATCGTCTTCCCGAACATCGCCATCCTGTGCATCCGCCTCAGCATGGTCCGAGTCACTGGAAGAGCCCAGCTCACGGGCAGGGTGCCGCACAACGTGAGGGGCGAAACGAACTCTGCTAGTAGAGCGCCTTCTACTTGCACTGCGATTGCCGCTGCTACTCTGTTGACCCTTGGATATGGACCGACCGCGGGTGGAAGAACCGTTTGTAGATGACCGAGAGGCTTTAGCATTTGTATCCCTCTCCGCACGATATTCTGCCGGTGTTGGAGAACGCTCGAAGAGGGAACCTGGCATGGTTGGATGTGGCTCTGGGGAGGGTAACGCAGAGGGATTCCAGCCGTTTTGTTGAGGAGGTAAAGGCGCCTTGAATGATTTGCCTGATGGTTGAGAAGGCAGAGATGTGAGGTAAAGAAGAAAGAGCAGCCTCCGGCACAGATTGATACTGACTGATGGGCGGTGACCGACTTGGCGAGTGCGAGCCATCGGTACTTGGAGGACTTATCGCCCGTGAGCTGGACGGGCCGCTGGCCCAAGAGCGACCCTTCCTTCTCGCTCGACGATCTTCAAAATCGTCATCGATTTCATCTTCTCCGGACTCATGGCCTCTGACATACGGCGACGAAGGACGGTCCCGCCTCTTGTTCTTGAACAGTGCTTGCGAGTCGCTTGCACCCCTTGGTCTCTTGTGTCGCTTGAAAGACGGAGAATGTGCATGTGAAGGTGTCTAGTGAGAGTCAAGGACCACAGTTTAGGACCGCGTCTATTGATGATGTAAATAAATTCCATCTTTGACCACTCCTCTCACCTGCGAGGTCGCCGAAGTGCTGGCTCCAGTGACCGCAGTTACGAGGAAATCCTGCAATTCACGAGATACGTATCCAAGAACTGTAGATAGAACACCGTCGGTACTGCCGACATCGGTGTCACTGTCGTAGGCAGGCATTTAAGAGAAGCCGAGGTCACGAGGAAGGGAAGTAGATCAAGGAAAAACAATGCTGCTGCCGCGAGTTTCCACGGTTAATGAAATTGCGTTTTGCCTTGAGGGCACACGCGCTTAGATACTGACCTTACACGTCGTCATTGCACCGCTCACCACTGCTCTCGCCGTCATCCAGCTATGCCTGCAGAACGTGTTCTCCTATCATCTATAAAGACTCTTAACTTCTATGCCGACGAGAAGACGGCCGCTAGGCGCTCCAGTCCCATTCCTCAATTGACATGCATCGGCAAGCCTTGCCAGTATTATACACCGGATGCTATACAGTGCTTCAACGTGGGCGGCTCTGGGACTGACGTTAGCTGGAAGGTCAGCACTCTTAGGTGCATTCAACATCTTCTGTATGCTAACTCTATGGTTCGCTGGACACTTCAGTGTGAAGCAGGCAAGGGTATCCCAATCAATTGTGGCTGTGCACCTTAATTGACAAACCCTCGATATTTAGATCTGCCATCGGCCCTTCGCTTTGGACGTGTTGATGTCTCTTGTGAAGGCTGGTCTAACAGTGGGGATTCATATGTCTTGAAAGGTGGGCGACGCGTGGCTCATGATCCATTATAAGCAGGATTATTCCACTTATGATCTTCGGTCGTTGTCAAGGTTCTTGCGGCCTTCAATACCGTCTAGTCGAAATCCCAGGAAAGCTCAATAAGAGCCCGATCGATCAGCCCGCACCGTTCTGGAAACCTGACGGTGAGCAAGTGGTGATCACTGTGTAGCTTCTAAGCATTGACACCTTCGAATTGGTCTGTTAGACTGGTCATATTTGGATGTTGCGTACAGTGTTCTCTGGATGGCTATTCTCGGTGTCCTCCTCTACTCCTTCATCGCACCGTGTTTCCGGGGCCGACAAGGAACAGCA
>WSTV01000042.1:32848-43612 GCA_019632285.1 Tulasnella sp. 332 | reverse complement strand
AGGTTCAACCCTGGTTTCTGGACAGGTCTAGGTGTGGGGGGCGCCGGGGCCTATATGTTCAACAACTTACGTCAACAACGGCAAGAGCCACAAGACCCTCTTCGCCAAAGACGCGCATGGGACTGGGAACGACCACGATATGAAGCACCGGCGGCCCAGCCACAGGCGAGAAGAGGCTCCAGCGCATGGGCGGCGGATGGCGCTGGAGAGGGAAGTAGCTCCGGATCAGGGTTGGGAGAGATGAGGCGGGCTACGGGCATCGGTGGATCGACTGTTCGATGATGGATCTCGTATAAGGATATATATATATATAATTTACCATCTGTCTCGCGAATAAAGTTTGAGCGAAAGTGACATTTCTGCGAAGAAAACACTCCTGATGGCCGTGGAAGGCGATAAGCTTCCGATTGACAACTTCTCTCTTGTGAAATAGAGACCCAGCTTCACCATTATTATGCTTCCTGATACCGTCATGCGTGGTAGTGATTCATAGCTTCAACTCTTGCTGCATGATGTGACCCGGATCCAAGCAGATAAGTCTTCCGACACAACTTGGAACCTTCCATAAAGCCTTTGATGCGATCTTGGTCATCACCCTTGCACCTCTCCATGCACTGAATGTTCAACACTTCAAGACTTTTGGGAAGTCCCTCCTGTGAACCCTGTGTGTCATTCGTCCCTTGGATTCCTTCGACCTGCTCGAGAACGAATCATAGCCTCTATGCGTCACGGTTCCACAATGTCCTCCGCCTCAATGGTGAGCCGCATCGTATTATGAAGGGTCCATCGTCCCATACCGTCTTTCATAATAGGTCGTGAGGTAGTCGATTTTACCCGGTTGCGTCGCATGGGTCCGCGAGGCGCAATGACTTGATGGCGCTTTTCCGCGTCTGACATCATCTTCGCATTGACTGGAGATATGGGGTCAATGGTTGTATCGATCTCGAGGCTGACTGAAAGCGGCGGAACAACGGAGGAGAGGACGGTGTTTAGCCAGCCAATGGGCCTAGTAAAGGAGGTCACAGAAAGGTCAACGTGTACCGCGACCATCGATCCCTGACCCACCAACTCCATCTTTCGCTCCCATGGTGTGAATCGACATGTCTGAGCCCTGGCAGGGATTGAACGGATGACATCGAAGACATGATCCGTCTGGCCGTTCAACACCCTCTCGATTGCATCTGTGCTCTCCTTGAGTAGATCGCCAGCTTGGAAAAATTGGGCACCCGAATAGCAGAAACGATGGCATGCAGAGCTGAGAGAGGGAGCAATTCGATCCTGATGCTATCCAGGTGAGATAGGATCACTGGGGACATGTCCGTAACGGATCCCACCAGAAACAGATTGACGAGATTCAGCTCGACCAGCTTGGGCGAGGCGTGTAACGCAGCTCCGAGCTGACTCGATGGCGCACCTACCGTCAATTCCGGCCCTTTTAGGTGCGGCGTCTGAAGACCCATCAGCGCGCCTAGGTCTCTGTGAAGGCTCCCTTCCTCTAGCTCCAAACGAACTAACCGCTCCAACGCTCCACCCAGGACGATTGCCACGTCCGCATTTCAGCCATAGTGGTTGACTATTTTCAAGTCCATCAAGGCTGGAGCATGTGCATTTAAGATGTCCTTCTACTGCGGTGATACGCTGGTATACCCTACGATGTCCAGCGACTGCCACCTATGTGCATGCAGAAGTATTAATTCCATCAGCTGACCTCCATTGTCCACGGGAGATTGCTCTTTATAGATCTTGACGTTCAGCGGGACGTTCCAAACTGAAAGATTATCTCGTCTAGAGTCCTTAAGGAATCTTACGAGACCACAACCCCAGGGCTGAGATTCATTGGCGATAGTGTTCCGCGAGAAGCGGGCCTTGGCGAGTCGATGGCTCTTCAGGATATGCTTTGGTTTGATCTCGCCTTGGAGAGAGGAAGAAGATGCCGACAAGGAGTTCCTTGGGGAGGTTGTTAATCGGTCGACTGTCGTTGAGGATGCGGTGTTGGTGCATAACATGCGTTCGAACCCGCCGTTCAAGCTCAGCAAAACAGATTGCGACCTGATCGATGCCCTCTTGAGTGAGCGTCCTGGTGTTAGGGTCTGAGGAGTTGAGGTCAAGTCCGGACGCAAAAGGAGGTCAATCCAAGCGTCCGCCTCGTCGAAAATCAACGATACGCATTTGTTTCCTATTCTGGAGGTACTAGAAGAGTCTGCTATTTCTAGAACAAGCTGCATAGGTTTGTCGAGCTTTCCGCCTCTAATGCTATCACCATGCATTTGAATACGGTTATTGTACGCAGAGCGCTTGGTCTACTGCGCTGCGGACCCGAATATAAGAAGAGATTTACGAAGATGAGGGGGCCCAGGCAAACACTCCTTTCACACCGTCCTTACTGTTCGTAGTTATCTGAGAAACATGTGACCGATCTACCTGTACATTCAGAACTGACAAGTCACATGCACCCCGAGAGCACTGTTATACCCTACTTCCGCTGCATGTTGGTGTCCATGTTCTCAGACCTCTCAAGCTTGATGACCTCATCGATAAGATCTACGTCTTCTTTGCGGATTGCGTGCATACAAGCAAGCCGATCGCCTTGCCTCGGCGGCGGCGGTACATGTGGCGGCCATAACAACTATGTCTATGCTCACATCATCACCAGTCTCCACCACCGCCATACACAAAGGACGGATCAGCCTTCTCGGGAACTCCTGGTGGCGCAGATGCCGGTGGGCTCGACCAGGTTGATGGGCCAATCTCGGCGTGGCCCCGTGACTTATGTGTTCAACAATCTAGGTCAACAACGACAACAGCCACTTAAGCCACTTCGCTAGAGTCGCGCACGGGGCTGGGAACGACTACGATGAGTATACGAGGGCCCGGCGGCCTAACCAAGGAGGGGCTCGAGTGAATGGACTGCGGATGGTGCTAGAGAGGGATGTAGCTCCGGATCAGAGTTGGGAGAGATGACGCGGGGCTACGGGTGTTGGTTGATCAAGTGCCCGATGATGATTTTTGTATGGGGATACATACATACATACATATCGTGCTTGAAGTTGAAGAGTATCAAAGCGATCAAGCCACTTAGTAGACATCGCAGTCAAAGACAACAACCTATATTTCGGTCGGTTTTTAGGATGAGAGAGCCGGGAAGTCACTTTTCTGCCAAAAGCGAGGCAATTAGCCGTCGATTTACAACGTCTTTCTGGGGAAACAGACCACAAGCTCACCGACAAGGTGACAGTTACCTAATACCGTCAGGCGTAATAATGATCCATAGCCTCAGCTCTTGCTCCTTGACGTGGATATCGCGGTCCAGGAGAATACGTTTTCCAACTCAACTGGGCCCCTTCTTCCAAGAAGCTTTTGATGCGATTTTGGTCATCCACACCACACGTCTCCAAGCACCCGATGGTCAGCACTTCCAAGCTTCGGGAAAGTCCCTTCTGTGAACCCTGCGAACCATTCGTCCCTTGGATACCGTGACCTGCTGGAGCGCGAACCATAGCCTCCATGCGCCGCGGCTCCATGACCTCACCTGTCTCAACGGTCAGCCGCCTCATATTATCAAAGCCCCATCGCTCTGTACCATCCTTCGCCATGGGTTTTGTGAGGTAGTCGGTCCACCGCCCCACGTCGCATGCGTCCGAGAGGCGCAATGACGTGACGGCGCCTTCCGCGTCTAGGACCGTCGTCTCCCGGATTGGAGATATAAGGTCAATGGCGGTAGCAATCTCGAGGTTGATTGAAGGCGGCGGAATGATTGAGGATAGGACGGTGTTTAGCCAGCCAAGGGGGCTTGCAAAAGAGGTCACAAGAAGGTCAACGTGTACCACGACCATCGATTCCAGACCCACAAACTCCATCTTCCGCTCCCGGAGGGTGACTCTGCATTTCTGAGCCCTGACGAGGATCGAACGGATAGTGTCGAAGAGATGGTTGGTCTGGCTGTCTAACACCCTCTTGATTGCATTTGTGGTCGCCTTTGAGTAGAGCACCAGCTTGGAAAAATTGGGAATTCGGATAGCGGAAACGATGTCGTGAAGAGCTGAAAGAGGGAGCGATTCGATCCTGATGCTATCTAGGTGTCATAGGATCACTGGGGACATGTCGTCCGTAACGGATCCCACCAGAAACAGGTCGACGAGATTCAGCTCGACCAGCTTGGGCGAGGCTTGCAACGTGGCTAGGAGATGACTCGATGGCACACCTATCGCTAATCCTGGCCCTTTTAGGTGCAGTGCTCGAAGACCCGTCAGAGCGCACAAGTCCCAGTGAAGTCCCCCTCCCTCCAGCTCCAAATGCATCAACTGCCTCAAGGTTTCATTCAGGACGATTACCACGTCTTCAACCTTTGAGCCACAGTGATTCACTACCCTCAAGTCCGTCAAGTGGGGCGCGTGTACTGAAGATGCTCTTCTCCTGCTGTGATTCTTTGGGACGCCTTACAACGTCCAACGACCGCCACCTGTGCGCATGTGGAAGTATGAACCTCGACAGCCGACCCTCATTGTCATCATCATTGAGAGATTTTCCTCCATAGATCTTAACGTCCAAGGGGGTATTTCGGGACTTGTAGATCATCTCATTTAGAGTCCTTGAAGAATCTTGAGAGGCCACAACTCCCCAGAGCTGAGAAGATTCGTTGACGATATCGTTCCATGAGAAACAGACCCTGCTGAGCCGATAAATGTTCAAGACATGCTTTGGTCTAATCTCGCCTTGGAGGGAGAGGAAGAAGATCCTGACAAGGAGTTCCTCACGGAGTCTGTTGATCGGCCGCCTATCGTTGAGGATGCGGCGTTGGTGTGCAACGTGCGTTCGAACCCGTCGTTCGAGCTCAGAGAAGCAGATCTCGATCTGATCGATGTCTTCATGGGTGACCAACCTGGTGTTAGGGTTTGAGGAGCTCCGGTCAAGTCTAGACGCAAAAGGGGGGTCAACCAACGGTTCGTTTGGTAGATATTCAATAATGCGCACTTGTTCCCAGCCCCAGAGGTACCAGAAGAGTCCGCTGCTTCTAGAACGAGCTGCATAGCTGTATCGAGCATTTCACCTCTGATGCCTCCATCATGCACTCGAAACATGATTATTGTACGCAGAGCGCTCAATACCCTGCACTGCGGATCCGGGAATAAAAAGAGGTGATGTGACTAGCTTGAGAGTGAGCTTTGTGAAGGATCCAATTGCGTGAATATTAAAGTTGGAGTCACATGTCTCAAGTCGACGAAGAAGAGAGATGAAGAGATTTTAAGACAAAAGGTCCGAGCACACGCCTCTGACTGTTCGTGGCCACTATCTGAGACAACATATAATCGATGCTGATGCTACCATTACTTTCAGAACTGGTAAGCCTCATCCACTTCGAGATTGTACTTGTGGTGTTTGTGATGCTCCATTCTCTCCACATGTTCGTCCCAGTCCATATCCACAGAGCCCTTGACGATCTCTTCGATAATATCTACGTCCTCCTTGCGGATGGTATGCATACTGAGCAGGCTTATCATCTCTAGGCGCGCGGGACGTTTTTCTGGCCACCCCTCCTGTTTCACCTTCGATCGTCCATACCGGTTTCGGAGCATCTGGACCAGGCGGTCGGGCGATAAAAGGGGATTCGAAATGATGAGTCGGTTAAGGTTTGGAAGGGGCCACTGGAGGGTGTTGTTACTTTGGAGAAAAGGCGCTGAGAGGTAGTCCATCCAAGCACCACAGTGTGCAGTCCCTGGGTCGAGGTTCAACGATGTGACCTGGTCCATCTTGTTCAAGAACGGAGCGCCTGTCACCTGTGAGCGGGCGTTTAACGGAGTTGAAATAGTGAGATCTATGGAGTGTGTTGGCGACGTCGAATCCAGGGTGTCGTTCAGCCAGGAGCGCAGGTTCATAAATGACGCCGACGGGAGCGCTAGGCGAAGTGAAAATGAGTCATCTCCCGAACGCGGAGTGCTGAGGCCGAAAGACCCTGACTTAAGCTCGACGAATGACGACTCCACTCTTCGTAAGATCGACCGGATGACGGGCTTGAGATGAGCCGTTTGTGTGTCCAGAACTTTCCCAGATGGCGTCTCGTTTTCTACCACGACAGTAAGTCTTCGGCACCTGGGGATCCGTGCTATCGATATGATATCGTGCGTGAGTTGAAGTGGAAGGTTGGTGAGGTCAAGGTCTATTAATCGACCAAGTTTAATGAGTGGAGAGTTGGATGGAACTAGTCCAGCAGGTTTGACATTCTGAAGGGTCAGCTGGATAAGCGTTGGGGATCCACGTAGGACAGTGATGAGTTGTGATACGGAGGGGCAAGCCGCGTCCGCGAGACCTTCAAGGTGCAGTGTTTCGAGGCCAGAGAGAACTCCCGGTTCAAAATAGACACGTCCAGTTAGTTTAAGATGTCGGAGACGTCGCAGTTTCTCTTCTGGGATGTTGATATGACGATCCGTGCTGTATATATGCATGACACGTAGATCCTTTAGTAGTGGCATTGGCGAGCCAAGAATCTGGGTTTCTAACTCTTCTCTCCATTCCCTCGTATACAGATCCAATACGGACCACCTGTAAGAGTGAGGGAGCACGAGCTCCGAGAATGACGATATGTGTGTGCCACGGTAAATGAAGAAGGAAACCTCAAGTGGAGTGTTTCGAGATTTCAATATCTCCAGTTGTACTGAACGGAGCGGATCCATCGAGCATGCAAACCCCCATAGCGTAGGCGTTTCGGTGACGATGTAAGACCATTGTCTGCACACGCACGCGAGTCTCTGGAGCGTTTCCAAGCGAGTTGACGTGTTCACATCCTCGACTGACGTCCAGAAGAGTACTCGTGCGAGGATTTCGTTAGGTAGTTGGTTGATTGGGATGGTGTCGTTGCGATGCCTTCGAAGGCTGAAAGTCTGCTCTTGGATTCGATGCTCCAGTTCCCTGATAGAGCACTCCCAGACTGCAAGGTTTTCGTCCGCCACCCGCGCGGCTGATGCATGATTCTGGATACAACTGTCACGGATCGTCAGAGCAATGTTCACAGCATGAAATTGAATAGTAATGAACGTGCCTCGCCTCGGATCTCGTTTGAACGTCGTTTACGGAGCTGATTATATGTTGAATGATGCTCTCAACCTGCTCATCAGATATACGGGCCATCTTCGATGTCGCAGCGAGATAAATGGGAAGATGAGAGAGCGAGAGGAAGTCGCCACGCCTTACGTGAGTCACGCTGGTGAATGTTTCTTCGGTTCCTTTGTCATACTCTCCATCACATCAAGGCTACAAATAAACAGGAAAGCTTCAAGATACCAAAGATACAGTTTTAGACGAGCTCAAGCGATCACTCTTCTCACAAGCATACCCTCAATATTATCCGTAGCTAGTATGACGACATATGACCGATTTAGACGCAGCCATCCCATTCCAAACTTGTAAGCCCCATCCACTTCGAGAGGATGCCCATTGTGACACTCTTCCTCTGCACGATCGTCCCATTCAACGTATGCACAGCTCCCGACGATCTCTTCGATAAGACCTACATCTTCTTCGCGGGTAGTGCGCATACCCGAGGTAGTCCACCCAAGCACCACAGTATGCAGTCCCCGGTTCAAGTGTTCACGACGTGACCTGATCCATCTTGTTCAGAAATAGAGCATCCGTCATCGATGAGCGTGCGCTTAGTGGGGTGTAAACGGTGAGGTCTATGGAGTGTGTTGGCGGTGTCGAGTCCGGGGCGTCGTTCAGCTAAGAGTGTAGGCTCATAAATGACGTCGACGGGAACGCTAGGCGAAGCGCAAATGAGTCGAAGACTACATCTTCCGGGCGCGGAGCGTTGAGGCTGAAAGACTCCAACCTAAGCTGGGTGGTTGAAGACTCCACTCTTTCTAGGATAGACCGAATCACAGGAATCAGGTGGGCTGTTTGCGTGTCCATGACTGTGGTGTCTCGTTCTGCACCGTGAGAATACGTCTTTAGCATCTAGGGATTCGTATTATGAACAAAACATCGTGCGTTGAAGTGGAAGGCTGGTGATGTCAACGTCTATCAATCGACCGAGTTTAAGGAGTGGGGAGTTGGATGGAACCAATCCGGCGAATTTGATCGCCTTGAGAATCAGCTGGACAAGCCCTAGAGATTCTCGTAGGACAGTAATGAGTTGTGGTGCGGACGTGCAAGACGCGTCCGCGAGAATCTCCAGGTACAACGTTTGAAGTCCAGAGAGAACTCCCGGTTGAAGTAGATAGTACCACCAAATAGTTTGAGATGTCGGAGATGTCAATGGAGCGCTCTACCCTGTATGGGTTGGTGATACATAGATCCTTCACTAGCGACGTTGGCGAGCCCAGAACCTAAGTTTCCCAATCATTACCCCGTGGGTCATCAAGAGATCCAATCCCGACTACCTGTGGGAGTGAGGGAGGACGAGCTCTGAGAACGAAGAGAGGTGTGTGTCGCGGGCCTTGAAGAAGTAAGCATCGAACAGAGCATTTCGCGATTCCGAGAGCCTCAGTTGCACCAGGGGGAGCGGATCCGTCGAGGTCGTGATGCCCCACGGCATAGGTGTCTCGTTGACGATGTAAGACGATTATCTGGAGACGCTGGCGAGGCGCTGGAGTGTTTTAGGTGATTTGACGTGTACGAACACTCGACCGATGCCAAGAAGAACACTCAGGTGAGGATTTCGTTGGGCAGTTGGTTGATTGGGATGTTGTCGTTGCGATGCCTGCAAGGCTGGAAGTGCGGTTTGGAATCCGATACTCTACTTTCCTGATAGAGCGCTCCCAAACTGCAAGGCTCATATCCGCCATTCGCGTAGCTGATGCATGATTCTGGACACAGCTGTCACCGAACCGTTAGAGCGATGATCACTGCATGAACCTGAACAGCAATGAACGTGCCTCAGTACGGATCTCGCTTGAACGCCATTTACGCTGATCATACCTTGAATAATGCTTTCAGCCTGTTCGTCAGATATGTGGGCCATCTTCGATGCTGCAGTGAGCAAGATAACAAGTTGAGAGAACGAAAGGGACTCAGTTGCCACACTACACGGGAGTCACACTGGTACATGTTTTTTTTTTTGGGTTGCTTTGTGATATTCCCAATTACATCAACAAGGTGACAGGTATACAAGTAAGCTTCAAAATGCCAAAGGTACAGTTTCGCAGTACATTGAAGGCTAGGACCGAGGCCAATCAAGCTCTCGACGCCCGACATCTCAAGGGGACGCTGAAAACGTTCGGATCACTCATCGTTTGCAACCGAAAAACAAAAAAGCAAAAGGACAAAAAAAAAAGGAGGAAGGGAGGACCAAGGGATATCATTGCTGTTAATCTTCTGTCCCAAGGTCTTCTCACCAGACACAAGGCATGAGGACAACGGTAGTAGCAGATGAGGCAGACGCGACATTCGATGTCGCGTATGTGAAGCCGCCAGCCTCAGTTGCTGCTACCGTCCATTCATCCGCGCCCGGGGAGGAGAACTCGAAGAAGAACCCGTCGTCGTAATCGTCGTTGGTGGTGGTGCCGTCCGGGGCGGCGTCGATCGTGAGGGTATCCATGAGAGGTGCGAGGAGGTCGGTGGGGAATGACGTGTTCTGGGCGTTTGGTGAGGTCTGACGAGGAGTGGAAGGGCGAGAGGTTACTGCACGATGAGTAATGCAAATGAGCTGGTTTGACTTTGGACGGCTGCGGACGAACGACTGCGGGACTTACGCGGACGGGATACCTTTTTGCTGCCCTTGGAAGCAGACCTGACGACGAGCTCTTCTAGACGTACCAACGCGAACTGCGACGGAGACCGCCTGTTCTCCTTATCCACTCGCTCATCCTCCTCCTCTCGGTCCTCAACCCACTGCTCATCCTCCTCGGCTTCGACGTCCACATCCCGGAAGCCCTTTCCGAACTTGCTGCTGTTCAGCACCCGGCGCTCCTTCTCCTCGTTGCCGGCTCTCCTCCACGCCGGACTTTTGCTGCTCCTATGCTTGGTGTTGGTGCTGTCGACGTTGCTGTCGACGACGAAGAGTCCCTTCCGCTTGGTATGGACATCGTGGCCCCTGTGCGCTCGTTTCCGATCCCGTTCGTACTCTGCGATGGCCTTGATCTCCAGGACGTCGGTGCTGGCCACGACGGTCCCCTGGATGCCGGCGGAGAAGAGTGATACTGATTGCATTATGATATAGGATCTGAGGGTTTGATTGAAGTGGTGTCCGGTTGGGAGGTGTGTGGTTATAAAGGTAGGATGGCGTGTACGGCAGAGGGAGCGACGAGGAGAGCTGTGTGAGCGACGGTTGGGTGTATGTGGGCGGTGGGCAGATCAACCTCTCTACAGCTGGACCGGACAAAGTGCAGAGAGGCGACACGGACGGACGGAAAGAAGAGAGAGAGAAGGGGGATTCGTCTGTGTGCTGGAGAGCGGTGCGACTCAGGGGAGTTGGGTACTTTATACATGAATGGACTGAGATGGCTCCTCGAGTGCACGAGGCGTCTCAGATAGGCGCTCAGGCATTTGGTAGACCTGAATACCCGTGGGCGGTGTAAGTCTGGGCTGCTCATCCTTTCCATATTTCTGCGCAGAATCCGGATCATATGGGGCTTGCATACACAGTCGTACGCAGTCGTTAGATAACGGACAGGGTTGGCAAAGGCGAATACCTTGATAGGGTAATTTAGATATTGTAGCTGTCCAAAGTCGCCAAAGATGAGCCAGACGTCATGCTCCCACGTTCCGGAGACTATCAAAGGAGTCCTTTTGCCTCAAGGGAGGGGGGTGAATTCGAGAAGAGTGGTGAGTCGCTGG